>JASANH010000172.1:0-52154 GCA_030248295.1 Mesodorylaimus sp. YZB2_4
CAAAATTGTAAGAACACCCATCTCAAACCGCATACTCGACAATTTTCCATACGTGGCTGGAACCCTCGCCAGAGTACTTTACTTCGTCCAGCAAAAATCGAGTGAAGGAGGGAAAAACCTCGATCGTCGCAACGGAAAGCGGTGACTTTTTTCAGCACTCAACTGACGAGATACGATCAGGAATTGAGGGAAAAGGTGATCCATGTTTGACAAGAGCTTATGTCCTCTCCGTTGGTTCCTTCTTCAAGATGTACAAATCTTCGAGTCAAGTAGTTTTTAAAATCAAATTCTAACTTTATGTTGCATTTTCGATCTGAATTTGCCTGCCGCATCAACGCGCCCCATTGACCCAGACTTTTCAAATCCAGAATATCGAATTCTATCAGCCTAATATTTGCTTCTGCTTCGAAAACAACTTGCTTACCAGCTATTTAAAAAAGGATGGATTAGACAAGGCGTGCGCGTCGTCCAACGAGTTCCCAAGTGGAGAAAAACCATTTCCAGAAGTGGAAGATGCGCTGGGCATTTAAGTCAGCTGCAAGTTGCGAAGAAGATAGGCCATGTTAAAATCGTATTTCTTGTTTGGTTTTGTTGAATCTCGGCCAGGCGAGTAAGAATATTTCTTTCTACTCAATTGACTTTAGCACACCCCTTGGCAACCCTTAAAATTACTGGCTATCCACGAAGGAGGTTCGATCCTTGAAAATGACGAATGATACCTATTCGCCAAAAAAGTGCAAGCATTGGTTTAAAAGAAAACGTCAAGGAAGAAGGCGTTGGATATTGACAAAGTGAAAACCACTCCCCTTTTCTTTCTATTCTCGGACAAAGATTACGTTTTTCGTCGACGTTGGATAAGGAATCTTATTTTCTCTCGAACACATTCTACTTTGCCTAAGCTTGATGACGATCTACTCGTAGCTGGACTCGAACACGGACGATAGCACAGGATATGAAGGAGAGCATTCGGCCAGAGCCAAGTCGCTAATCCCCATCTTCATTTCCGTCTATTCTCTCAACGACAGCTGCAATCCTCGGGTATTCGTAATGAAAAGAATTAATTCCAAGCTAGGCCAATGCTTTCAGATAAGAAGAGCCGTGAAGGCGACTTTGGTCAACACTAGAAGACTATTAATTACCAGTCATCTTGGCTCGTTCTCTTGCCTTCAGCCAGTGCTCGGAAAAGGAAAACTTGATTAGCCTTATTCTCGTCATGTCGCTTGCTTTCGATGATTTCGCTTGCTTTTATTAACTTATTTTCGACTATTTCGTTGCGCCAGCCATAATGGAGTTTACCCGCGCAATGCGTGATTCGGCGCGTAGACTGGCCAAAGACGGGTGTAGCCGTCAATTAGTGCGCTGAGAGAGTCGTGTGTTTATGTTCCAGCTGGCTTGAGGGCGGGCGTCAGTCAATTGGCACCTTGCGTGAGAAGTGAAAAAATGATAAAAATTTCTTCGAACTCTTGCCATCCAAAGATCGCTCAGATTGAACATATGGCGAGAATCTGCCATGTTTTGTTTCTGGTGCGGAGTGCCAGACAAGATTTCTGGCGGGAATTTTAAAATATAGCGCTAGATTATTTGAGTCGAAGCTACTTACCTAGAACATTGTCTTTTCTCTTCTTGCTCATCTCTCCTTGGTCGAGAAACAGCGACTTTGAACATTCCATCACTCGCCCCATTTCCTCCGCGTAAAAGGTCATCCCGCCCTGTCCCTTGATGCCATCATTAATTTCAAGCTAGTTAAAAATGAAAATACCCCTCTTCATCTTATTGCAATTTTCTTCGAGGGAATAAATACGTGACTTTGATCTGACCTTTGCGCACGACAGATTCGCCTGTTTTTCTTCCTGAGCTTTGCCCCTCTTCAAACGCTTCTTTTGAAAACAACCTAAAATGAAATTGCTTTTCAGTTTTTTCCCAATAATCTTTTTTCGTTGAACTCTTTTCGTGCTCGATCGAAATCAGTCCACGCATTTATTTGGCACTAGCACACATTCTCGGCTCGTCTTCGCTCGATTTAGCAATCCGACTTTAAAAAAGCCGAGCTTAACGACACGTTTCGTCCGAGTCTACTTACGATTAGCTTGGCCCGAAAGGGAAAGGGCCAACACATTCTCGGCATTGGACTAGAAACGGATTAAATAACATCGTTAATTTCGTTTAAGCACGGAACGAACTTAGCTCACTCAACCACGCCCTGCTTTATCCATTCGCACATTCCGACTACTTCGTACAGTTAAGTGTTGGGAGGCGAGGCGGTGAAGCGAATTGAGATTTCTTCCTGCTCGGCTCGGCGCAAATAGACCGATAAGAATAGTTCGGGGCGGAAAAGAAATTTTGGCTCACTGCGCGGATTTCGCGTTATCAAACAGGCGGCAGTGATCAGAAAAAGTAAAGGCCTCTGTTTGGCTCAAAGCCCGTGGTTTATTTTCGGAAATCGCAGTCTTCGTTTTTGGTGCGCTACTCTCACTCGGCCAACTTGTCACGTGATCTGATTTGATCCCTTGAGCCAGACATGGATGCCTTTATGTTGCATGGACTTTTGTTTGATGGACATTCAAAACGTGCTGGAAAACATGGACACTCGCCCATGCGAAATCATCAGCAGATGATCAAAGCTCATCAACACAGGAGTCGATCATTGTGCGAGCGAAAGGGCATCATCTCGTCGGGTCCTATCGTGGCCCGGCATCATATGACCCCAACTGGTACTGAAAATATGCTATATGTATTTGCAGGTTAGGTGGTACAGTGGACAGTGAGGCCATTCATTGGAGCAGGTCCTCCAAAAAGGCGATCCACTTTAACAATGGGACTGGTCTAGGTGGCAGGGCCTGTTTGTCAGTCAATTGGCCATCTCTTGATGGTCAGTTACTGGCAGGCCTACCTACATGATAAACTATTTTTTTGCGTATTGTGTGCTCTTTTTTTATGCAGCAATCCAGCCTGCACGGAGCCAAGCACCGGAGTTTCCTTATCAAAATCTAGAGTTTTCTTATCTGCTTCAGTTTACTTTAAACAACGACAGCTGCACTTGGCCAGCGATTGCATGGGGCCTGTTCTCCTGAATTTAGAGCATCCTTTATGTAGTGGCCATTAGCAAGGAGCAATGTTGGATTTCATATCTCGTTTAATGATGCGTAAATGATGGTCCGTACATCATTATTTCACATAGCTCAATGGGGGCAATAAGATTGGCCAGCAATAACATGGCCTGACAGAAGTTGATGCTCGGTGATTTATTTTTGAGAAATGGGTATTAGCGGGGAGTAATTTCCTGGAATAAGTGATTTACTATTATTATCAGTCATTATCTAAGTTTTTCTCGTCTATGAGCATACTGTCCAGAAATTGCTGGTTCAATTTTTTAAGCACAGGATGAATTCGGAGCTATTCAATTTAAGCGTCAGAAAACCCAGCGAAAACCTTTTTTATCTACAGTACTTGCACAGCACAAAAAAGCTAAAATTTTTTGCATGCCTGGTCGAAACGGGAAAAATGATAAATGATTTGCCTTGTGCTTGTCGCAAGTCTATGCTGTATCGCAAGGTTATACATATTTATAAGAATACAATATGCATATCCTTATAAAATTTTGCTGCAATAATATGCTTTATAATATTACAGTACCATGTATAGTATACCCTACACGGTAGTTTGACTAATTATATACAGGCAATGTATGTTTTAAACTATATACATGAACAGCATGCACACACATACGTAAATATATGCATGCAGTACATACATACATACAGTACATATATATGTATACAGTACATACATATATATACATATATATATAAAGTACATACATATATATATAAAGTACATGCATATATACTGTACATAGTACATACAGTATGTACTGTATACGTTTATATATATGGATATATATATATATATATTGACAGTATATACATATGTAGGGGGAGAGTATAAATATGCATATCGCAAAAAATAAAGTCGGCAGATACACTCTCTCCTGAATGCATGGTAAATGAGTGAGCCTTCTATCGTAAAGTTAGAAAATTCGGGAATAGAATACCTCGAAAATACTTTTTCTGTTCTCACACAGGCCATTCAATCAAAAAGCTGCACGATATGACGTTGTGCATGCAAGTGATGGACTACGATCGATTCAGTCAAGATGATCCGATAGGCGAGGTCTTGCTCCCGCTGAAGAATGTCAGGTTCGATCATAAGCCCGTCTATTGGAAACACTTGCAAGAACCGACCGTTCGCAAAGAGCATCAAGGTGAATTATTGGTCTCTCTCTGCTACATTCCAGACAGTAGCCGTCTCACTGTGGTCGTCATCAAGGCCAAAGATCTACCATCCAAGGAGATCGCCAGTTCGCCAGGTAAGCAGACAAATGACAGGTCGCCATGTTTGGACTCATCTGCCTTTGGCGTACTGACTTTTTGGCTTTTTCTCATGTTGAACGGCCGCAATTTTCAGACACATATGTGAAATTCTGGTTGGTACATCAAGGAAATAAGTGGGAGAAACGCAAGACAACGGTCAAGCACCAATCCTTGGCGCCCACGTTCAATGAAACTTTCTCGTTCACAGTCCCCAAAGATAAAATAGCCGAGACCCAGTTAGTCGCTGCTGTAAGTCCGATCCGCCCGAGTGTTTGTCCTCGCTGACACCACGTCATTTCAGGTCATGGAGTATGAGTTGATCAGCAGCAATGCCGAAATAGGTCACTGCATTTTGGGAAAACGGGGTGGTGAAACGGGTCAGAAGCACTGGAAAGAAATTCAAGCCAAGCCGGGCATTCCAGTTTCCATGTGGCACAAGTTGACTCCAAAGTGGTAATGGATGACTTGCAGGCAATGACGTATGAATCGTTTGATCGGTAGGTATATCCGGCAGATGAGTTGTGGTCAGGAAGGTGATCGTTATAGTAGATATTCGTGTATGTGTGTTCGCTTGCACTGCACGCTTTAGGATTCCATGATGTGATATACATAATTCAGTACATACTGTACGTTGGGTGGGGAAGGTTACGTAATACACACACTACTCTACTATGGACCTGCGCACGAGTGGACTACAGTATCATTATTGGACATTGTATGCAGTGAATGCACAGAATGGGCTATATCGTGGTTTGGGGAAAGTATTGCCATCCGAGGTCATTGCTTGGTCAAGAATGAATAAAGTCAGACAAAATCTCAGTACACGTCGTTCAGACTTTTGACAGTTCATCATTGCATCAAATACAAAACACACGAGAGGACCTTAGTTTAGTAGATTCGTCACGATGAATCGTGAAAAGTTTGGTGCTGAAATTTCCCGAGGGTTACATTAGGCGCAGTAAGCAGGACCTGGCTGAACGAAAAGTGATGGGGTCAAGTACCTGTCATTCTAGAGAAGCTACTACACCATTTGCCAAACACAAAGAACCGCCACCAGCCCATAATTTAAATTTTTCCATTCAATTTTGAGCTCTTTTACTTGGTGTCTGCGCCGAATCACCAATCAATGCTAAAAACTTAACCTGGACTTTTCTTGCGGCGCCGTCATACAGGGCTGTGCTCTGTAGAGGCTCGACTGCCAATCGATACTCTACACAGAACCGGCAGCTGGGACCATCGCCCGTCAGGGTGATGTTTCAGCCATGGGCTATGTCGAAAGACTTGGTTGGCTGCTGTGGGTTTTTGGCATTGATACCAAGTGCCGCTATTTTAAGTTTTGCGCCTTATCCCAGTCCAGAGTCGTTTAAAAGCCATTTTACATGACTAGGGCTTGAGCTGCTGGCCTTGTACTCTAGCGCCATTCGCTAGGACCCACCTGGGATGCATGTTCATGAGTGCGTGTGGTCGCTACTCCTCGATGTCAGAGGTCTCTCACACAGACCCAGTCCATGCCACGTGAGGAAACCCAAATTCGACAGCCTCCCACCTCAAAAACTTTGCCATGAGAATTGTAGAGAGACTTTACCACATTCTGACGGCTGGAAGCCAAACCCAGGCCAGCCCACTCAGCTCTGCAACTCTGTTTAGGAAACTGCGGCAGACGCATTTTGCTGTCTACGAGCATGCTGCCGTCCTGCCAGTATTTCCATTAGCACAAACCAGTTTTGGTTTGGAATCTGTCAGAGGCAATTTCTTGGGCTGCAGATCTCGTGGTTAGTAATGCTCAATCCCGAAGCCCAGCTGGCCGTGCGAGCTCTCTTTCTCAATGTTGTCGAGGGAGATTCAAGTTGATTCGGGTCTACCAGCAGCATCCAATCTGAATTATCGCTGTTATTCACGAGCTGCTTGCAGTATGCCACAGTCTCTAGCGAATCTTAAAAAAACTTTCTCACTTGTAAGAGCAGCATCGGTTGTTGCACTTTGAGAAATCAGGGCTCTGTTCCACTATTGTGCCGACGCACGCTCACGGATAGAGTGGATTCGGTGTGGCAGTTGCTCTTCATTTGATGAAGCAAAGAACACAGTGCTCTGACAGCATAAGCAATGATTCCTTTACTGTGCGAATAATTTATTTACAGCAGAAAATAATCCCGTTTTCGTTATGTAGCACAACCTCAACTTTGATCTCAAGCATGCGTACAGCTATAGCAGGACCTGTGTTCCTAAACGTGCTGCCGAAACCACAAAAAACTACGCCCGAGCAGACAGCTAGAGTACTTTTTCACTGTCACTAACACATCACGCACTACGCCTTTCAAACACTACAGCACAATAGCTTAGGGCGGGCTCCACTTTTGAACAGGTACTAACGATAAGACATGTCAGAAGCTGCTTTACTCCATCCTTTCTCGGCAACAAAGTCATCAACCCTTCTTCGGCGCTTTGTTAAAATAAAATATGGTCGGGTAATCGAACCCGGTCAAAGCAAATGATTGACCACGGCTATCCAAAAAGCAGCCTCCTACAACTGGCACGCTCTCGACTGCCTTTGAAAAGACGCATTCCACCTGAAACGATGCGCTTTTGATCCAAGTTTGTGCGATGGGCAAAAATGAGCTTACTTCCACTGAGTCACCTTTGATCACTTTCCAAATGCGGACAAATGAATCCTCGCTCGCACTGAGAATCTGCGAGAAATCAATAAAAAGTGATGACTCGGGGAGATGACCATTCCATATAAGTATGCTTACCAATCCAGATTCAAGCGCCACATCCAATGCGTTGATCGGGCGCACATGGGCTGCGATTTCCAAAGCAATTTCGCCGGTTTTTATGGCATATGCTGAGATCGTGCCCATCACGCTAGCGCAGAAAATGTACGATTTGTAGATGGCCACACAAGTAAATGCGTGCCTGAAGAAAAATCAAAAATTAGTAGTCGCACACAAATATTTTGAAAACTCACTCACTGAGTACTGATTTTGCACATGCTTTTCAGATCACTTCCCCAACAGACCACAGTGCCATCACTGCCAGCCGCCCCCAACGTATCTTTGTCAGCGTCCAAATCAGCTATCATCGATGAATGCTCTTTGAGTACCTGCTTTTCTTTGACGGTCGAGTCTTTTATTGTCAGGCAGTGAACTTCGCCAGTGTAGCTGCCTGAAATCAATACGATTCCTGTGAGAGATCTTGCAGGTTTTTCCACGCAGCTCACCGATGAAAACTGTGTCGCCTTGGTAGGAAATTCCCTTCATATAGCTCCAGTTTTCTGAAAATTAGTCTCATGCATTGATCGCGATGAGTTAGTGCTGAGTCTTGCTGTACCTCTATCAGCTTTGGGCAAGGCCATCCAATGCAGCAGCGTAGATCCGTTCCATTCATAGATCTAGAACGTTATACTTGTCACAGAAAGGCTGCGCACTAGTTTATGCAACTGATCTATATCGCGCCACAGTCCTCTCGTGCCCCTGCTACGCGCAGGGAGCGCTAGACTCTGATTATGATCGGTGGTTTCAAGCGGAGTTTTCGACCTGGGGTCGGTCGGCTCGCATGAGAAAACGTGTGAACTTTGCGGTGATGCGTACACGTACTACATGCGCAATAATACCCCAAAAATGATTAAACTACCTCCAAATGGCGTAAAAGCACCGAAGCAATGAATGAAGGCGAACACAGTATTTTTACTCGATCACTTGAGACCAGCGTGGTCTCCACGGTGGCGGGGGCTCCTGACGGGGTGTGGGGGAAGCCCGAAAAAGAAACGCTGCAGTACATTAATTGATGATGCTTACTGTGCGTCAGATGAAGATGACAAATATGTACATAATGTGCTCATTCATCGCGAATTTCGTGACAGATGCAAACGTTTCGTGGCTGCTTTAAAACATTGTTATCAACCGTATGTTTCCTTCCAGATCCCTTTATAAGCTATTATTTTCCCGCTTTATGGTGTAACGCCGGCGCCTGCAGGTAGGCTCTGGCGAAATGGAGAGAATTTCTGGACTCCCTGGCTGGGAAAGGTCAACCCCTCGAGGTGATGTTTCGGCCACAGTTGTAGACCAAGTCGACTCAAGCTAGGTGACAATGAGTCAGTCTGTTTCCCCTGGTGCACCAGCTGGCTTGCAGTGATTTATTGAACAAATGTGAGAAAGGGCTAGTTCTGTGGGGGACAGCGCCCACTCCGCTCTACCGCCAATGAGGCGCAGTAAGTATCTTCCGCATTTTCTGGATCCTTATCGTCATTAAGAATAAGCATTAACATTTTGGCAAGACAACGTGATCTCGAAGGACTCAGAACATCCTCTCGTACCTACAACCACCCCGCTAGATGCTCTCAGACACTTACGGATAGAGGGTAGGAAACAACCTTTGAATAGACCCTCAAGATGCCAAAAGGCGACTCAAGATAAGTACGAGCACACCGGCAAGCTCCCTCTGATGACAGCGTGGGTGTGGCCTATTGGTCAAAATATGGTTTTGATGCAAGTTGCTCCTCTACTGTGTGTATGCTCCAAGTTCTATAAGCACCTATGCCTTCCTACAAGCCTACAACATCAAATACA
This sequence comes from Mesodorylaimus sp. YZB2_4, assembly GCA_030248295.1. Lineage (NCBI taxonomy): Eukaryota > Metazoa > Nematoda > Enoplea > Dorylaimida > Dorylaimidae > Mesodorylaimus > Mesodorylaimus sp. YZB2_4. The sequence continues at coordinate 8,936 of JASANH010000172.1, forward strand.
GCGGCGCCCATTCTGTTCCTGCTGTAATAGGCGTGGATACACTTATCTGCACCTATCAGTGCAGAGAACTGGTCTGCCTCTCCTAGGCCAGGGCCATACACGAGGCCGAGAGTGATATCGAGGCCGAGTGACTGCTTTGGTTTGCAGGAATTGGGTGGCGACTGGTATTGAGTTCCTGGTCTGAATTGCAGTCTGGGAAATTTGGGCTTAGGACCATCAGAACCTCCATCAGGATCGACACGTGCGGCCGCCCTCCGGATTGTGAGCCTAAACGGCCCTTGTGTGTACTTGGGAAATAAATGATACACGAGGCGTCGTGGGCTGCGTGGGTTCGTTCGTGTGGCTAAGGCCGTCCATTGGCTTGTTCTAGCTCGTCCTGGGATAGGCCAAGGATTTCACTGCGCCTTCTGACCAGTTTTTTAAGTAAAAAGCTACGTAGATCGGTCGCCAGGCCTGTTAAGGAAAGATTGAAAGCCAGTTCGCAGTCTTAATCAAAGAGAGCTAACGAGTCTTAGTGTAAACTGTTTGCGCCGCAGTGTAACGTTAGTAGGTGTGTTTGGACTGTGGAGAAGGTAGTGTGCAGTATCTGGTTGCCCCTCATTCACGGGGCAGTATGAGGTTGCCTTGACTGACCGCCTTGTACAGCGTATCACTTCCCTCGTTACGCTCGTCCAAACGAGGCAGAAATGCGTCGGGTTGATGTCTCAAGCACATACGACTAGGTGACATGCCTGACTATCTTGAGCCAGCTCCCCGCGGTATCTTCTCAAATGTATGGCTATACCTCCTATACAGCAATTTTTTTTTCAGTCTTCGTCTGGACTTTTTAGGTGAATCGGTGAACGATTTAAGCAACTCGAAATTTCTCAGCTTGATTGCATGGGCGAAGGTTACATATCTCACGATCAGCGTCTTTCACGGTTAAAGTGGACGGCCTACCCGTCACCCCAGAGATGGCTCAACGAGAATGCGCAGTCCCACAATGGAAATCACAGGTGATCTCAGATGAACTGCCGACATCGTGCTTGTAGCATGAGTAGCAAGAGTTCATGCCGCATGCACCCCAGACGAACCCTAATCAACGGCAAGAAAGAATTCACTAACGACCTGCCTATCCGGTTTGAAAAAGCCGAAAATCGATCCAAGGGGCTAGGATGGATTAAAAACTTACTAATTCATATTCTCTGCCGTTTTATTGTCTCGATAGAGGCATAGAGGCACAAATTTATTTGAAGTTTTGAATTATACGGTTTTTGAGCACGTCCCACGCTGGGGCAAAAGGACATTTGGGCAGTGCAATGCAATGTGTTTTCAAGACTGCAAAAAAAAGCTGAACAAGAAAAGTTCAGAAAAAATCTGCTCAATCAGCCCCCATGTTTGAGTCTAAGGCCAAGTTAACTTCCTCGTAATTTTTTTGTCATCCTTATTTGTGTAATTAGTTTTTGCTGATTTGTCTTAACAATTCAAAAGTGGAAGAGCTGCCGGGCCACCCTGTCGTGCGACAAATAGATCTAAGGAAACAACTATGAAGTGTAGACTTTGAAATCGTGCCAATGCTAGCGATAAAAAGGTGACTTCATCGCTGACATGAAACAAAGGTTGGAAGACATGCTTTGGCCACAAACTGAAAGTGCATAGCCCTTCAGAAGCGAGTGATAATTAGTTTCAAATTGCGTCCTTTGCTACCGCTGCTGTGCGCAGGTTCGCTAGGGCACCTTCGCTAATGCGGAATATCCGCTCTGCGACAGCCCTATCCTGTACATAGCATCTACCGTAATAAGACCGGCCTCGTGGCCTGGTGGGTTAGGCGTCTGCCTCTGCATCTCACGCCAGGTGCGCACTTACGGGCGAGTGTTCGACTCGCGGGCCGGTCAATCATTTGGTGTAAAATGTGTCCCTTCACCCTCGAGTGCGCATAAGCTTTTGATGATGTGGTAAAACATGAGCATCAGACAACATACAGTATTACCATGGCTCCTGACATGGTGCAAATAACCAGTACTGGGTTGTTTCGACCAGCGATGTGGCAATATTTCGCCTGAAACAAGAATTACAGAAATTTAAACAAAATTGCAATGTTTCCGATAAATAAAATTTTGCACAAAAATCAAATATCATGGCGTATGAAAGGGAAGGTTGACACAGACACAAAACGCACACTTACTTGAATAACTTGGTACGATTTGACACTGCTTCCAGAAGTAGCACTTGGATCTTTGGCCAGAATTTGATCGTTTGTCATACCTTCGATTTTCGCATCCCAACTAATTGTGTTCACCTGCAAATGCAATTTGCGGTAACACTCAAAAAATTTATATTGGACCAAAAATTGCCTACTTGATTTTTATGCGCAATAGCAGCATATGTCAAACCTTTCGACTCGATTCGGACCATTGACAGATTCTTTGAATAACTCGACGCCACACCGCTGGCAACCAAAATTTCTCTGTGCAAATCGTACATTTTTATCGATTGTTGAATGGAGTAAACTCTGAGTCCCGACTCGTAGTTCGAAGAAGGAAAATACTTCAGCTGTGAAGAAATAATCTCCGACGCTCGAAGAATGGCCGAGACACAGCCCTCAATGTTGACGCTGTTGTTATGACAACACCTACAGCCTTAGCTTAATTAAAAGAAAGTCGATTAGTGTTTTGTTTCGCCGCATAGAATTTTTCGCCGCCGTAAATGCCTTTTTATGAGCTCATAGTGTACCAGAGATAAGAAAATCCTATGAAATGTGCAAGGAACTGTCTGTTTCGTACGGCTTCTGAATGTTCTCTCAGGCGCAATGGATTTAGTGCTTCGAAATATCCTTCTCACGCAATTTCTTGCAAATTTTTTAGTCATCAAAATCAATAACCAATCAGATCAATGATTTTTAGGTTCACACTGACTTTGTATCGTTGTCTGTATGACATTATGAACCTGGTTATTGGTGAAAAATCGCTTGGATAGATCTGCACAGGCTGTTTATGAACTGCAGCCGAATTCAAAGGCAAAATTTTTCAGTGACAGACGGTCAAGACTATGCAGTGCGTCGTAATTTGCCCCTGCGCCTTTATCGTGGCTTTTAAGATTTTAAGCTTTTATCGTGAAGAAAAAGCGGTCTATGTCTGTCAAGTGGGAATCGATTTTTAATTTGAATTTCGCGCGCTTTGCGTCTCATAGCATGATCACATGGAGATAACAGCAGGCATTTGCGTTTGTGCGTTAAAATGCGAGATTTATGAATCTGGGCTCCAATGGTCAGGAGGCCGAGCAGCCCACAAGTGCGCTATGAAATTTTCGACTATGGTAGTAGTATCAGTAATATGCTGGAAAAGACTATAGAAGCAATTACAACAAGCATTCGTGCTACCATGAACGCGCCGGCCGCCCGTTATAGCTGCATTCATCTGATTGTGAGCGAGAGGCACAAATTCACACCGTCTTTCCGTTTATAAAACAAAAAGATTTTTCACAAACCCATGTTTTTATTAGGCATTGTCAGAGTGCTCAATTTTTCACTTTCTTAACTGCCCAATATTTGACTTGGCCCAATCAATATCGTGTCACCATTCATTCCGTACTGGTCCATGTGCCAATCGAAGCGCTTATTGAGATGATATGGTCGCCTGAAAACAAGGACCATGAAGCACGTGCTCGCTTACTGCACACTCAAACCTGTTAGTTCGAACAGTGTGGGCGTAAGGCCGACTATTCTTGCCCATCAACCAAAACAGGCGGACTTTCGGTCCATCTTGCCTCGACTCGCATTGCACTGCAATAAACGAAGCAGAAAATATTGTGATAAGGGCCAGATTAAAAAAAAGCCGATTCAGAGCCATATCTGAAAAGAAAATCTGGGTGAAGACAGAACGCGTGTTGGTCAATGACACGTTAGACACAGTAGAAAAAGCGACAATGCAGGGCGTGCTGCTGCTCTCTGAATGTGGTCAGTGCCAGCGGCAAGGGGCAATTTTCTCATCTATATTCACTTAGGTAGAATAAACTTGATTCTAGGCCTCTATAGGTCAGCTAGCCGTAATCATATTGCTCGGGAATAAAGGCACAATAATTACTAATAGGGGATCAGAGGATCCAAAAACAAGAATCTTGTAAAATAAGATGGGACAAGTGCGCCCTGCGTTTTACAAATCACCCTGAACACGTGCCCTGCCTCCTTTCTCATCAGAACAAAGTAGAATGACCAAGCGAGTCAGGGAAACGTGCGAGTCCGCTAACCGGAAACCGAAAATCCCAAGGCCGTTGAAGGAAAATGGCAACCTACTTGAACAGGTGCTCAAATTCACGTCATGATGGGCGTTTTATAGCATGAATTTACTAAAAGGACGAAAAACAGCCTTTGTCCCAGGACAAAATACCTAACCCTCCTTCCATCACGCAATCTCAGGGCTGACCGTGCAGACGATAAAAGTGTGCCTCACGCTTTTAGTCATGACAGGCGACCTCAGGTTTAGCCCAAGAAGATACTGCAGCCCCACAGGTCCATATTTCACGTCACCTATCAAATTCTTTTTTGCAGAACACGGCCTTTCAGAGACAGAAAACCTTTCCAGTCAGACACCCACTTTCGAGGGATGACTGCCTCGTATATTCGCTTCGAGTTAATTAGTTTCAGGGGAAAAATTGGCTCACTTTGGAAGGGATGTGAGCAGTTTGAATAAGTAGAATTCTCCATTCAACAAAACGGCGCGGTCCGTACGGCCTCGGTAATCATTTTATTCACGACGCCTCCTGGTAACTTGTGAAAAAAAGAACCCAACTCTAGACTTCGCTTATAAAGCTAGGTTGGACGCAAGAAATTTAAAATAAACTAAACATAAAAGCAAATGTTCTTCTTTCTATAAAATTTAAAAAGAAGTAAAAAATAGACTGAAAAAAGGTCACATATTTTACAATTCTGGAAATACCTATTGGTGAAAACAATAAAAGTTCCAGACCCCTATTCTGTTGCGGGTCCACACTCTAGAAGGTGGTTTTTATCGATATCCCCCGAACCGATTCAAATTCCGCGAAATCCCATCGTAGGGTTCTTCGGTACTGTGCCCCACATGCTGGGGCCAAAAATCATCAAAATATATTTAACGGTGCTCAAACAACGCCGAAAAACCCGCCCGGAAATATTTTTAATTAGCTTTTCTTTTGTAACGTGAAGTAGTGCGGTTTTGTAGAACCGCTAGAACTATCTGCTGGCACAGAGTGACCAGGGAAGGCACGGAAAAAAGGGTACCAGCAGAACCAACGAGAAGCGTTTGAAAATCACGATTACTGTAGCTGATGGCAAGTTAGAAAAGATAAGAGAGCTAATAATAAGCCGTCAGGACATGACGACGGTCCACTGGCGATAAGTTTACGTCAGGACTTCAGTTCAGAATACACTCATTTGTGCATATTTCATGTTGCTTTTAATATTTTAGTCGCGTCGATATTTTTTTTGTATTTTTCGCTCTCCACCTTACTCTTACAGAGCAAGATATAGCCCCGCCCAGAAAACCAGTGGTTGGCGATGGATGTATCTTTATGAACTGTATGGCAAGGAAATCCGGAGCGACCAGATTCTATGTTCAGAGACCTATTTTTATCTTGAAACTTCGAAAACTGCTTCCACACTGACTGTGAGAAGTTGTTTGAATGGACCCAGTGGCAGGGTATGAGGGGGACGAATGATGTACAAAAAACGTGTAGCACATTGATAAAACAGGAGTGAATCAATAAAAGTTCTATCAAAAGCCAAACAATGGAAGAAAGATCAAGAAAGTAGGTGATAAGCAAACACGGGATCCGATCTATCAACGTCATACAGAAACTCCGGAGTAGGTGGTTAGAAGTCTCGCAGGGAAATAAGAGAGAGCAGCCTGTTGCCCACGCCACCCTAACTTTTTCAGCTGCAGCGGGAGAATTGCAGCCTGTGCACGTGATTACGCAGCGAACAGTATGCAGATACGGGCTTCCTAACCCTCATTTGCCAGGGTAGATATCCACCCAGCAGAGTATTTACGGAAATGATACTCACTCAGACGTTGCACTTGCGAGTACACGTCAAATTTTCCAGCGTCATTTCCTTTAAAAAGGGAATTTAGCGGAGCAATTTTGATTACACAGGAAAGAGATTTTTTCCTATTCCGATAAAACCTGCTAATTGCCATAGTCAGCAAAATTGCACTATTTTCTGAAGTTTAGGAAATGACGCAGTCTGTATCTTCTGCGTGAAAGCAGTGTTCGATGAAGAGTAAAGATAAGGGAGAAAGTGCACTTTTTTTCAAGTACAGCACTATGAACAGTACGTTTGAACTTGGAAGAACTAGGCTGCTCGTTACGTCAGTAGGCGGGCACACATTGACGTAAACACACGAACAGATAGACAAAAATGAACGGAGATAGTAAGCGCTGCTGGCAGAGAGGGCCCAGTTAGCTCAGTCGGTAGAGCGTTAGGCTTTTAACCTAAATGTCGTGGGTTCGACCCCCACACTGGGCGATTTTTTACGCGAGAGCAGCAAAAAAGACAATCATTTTACTATGGTGTTGGAGCTGCAAGACCGCAGGGCAGTTGACGAGGAGCCTGACTTGAAACACAAGCAAACCTGCTCGCTGAACAGTTTATGAAGCTCGTAACAGTAATAATGCCAGTGAACAATAATATTTTACGGTGGAATGTCACCCCGAAATAACTGAAGGCTGCTTTCGACAGTTAAACTGTACTTTTCATGGTCGTTCCTTACACTTGTATTTCAGTCAATGGTGTAGGAACGAACGAGCCACTGACCACGTGAAGATTAATAAACCATTTGCGGCTGCCTTGCTCATCGTCATCCTTGAATATGTCGGGATGAGGCGATTGCATGTGGGGCTCTCGGAAACGACCGATCGGTAAGCGACAACACAAAATTATGGCCGCCGCATTGTTGCAGAGAACTAAAACGCAAGACTAGCGTGACGATTAACGCTATTTCCTTCGATTGAATCTATTGGTTAACAACTGATTTCCAGGCCTAATCTAATGTCGTACTTCGGTTTCCTAGAAATTCGAAAATTTTGATGTAGAGTTTATGCTAAATTTCTGATCTCTCGGTTACTTAAGTTTCAGATTTTCTGATTGCAGTAATGTAGGTGTCAAGTATGGGCAAGGTCGGCTGGGTTGGGGGGGGGGGGGGAGGGGTGGGAGAGGGAGGGGGTAGAGGTCAGATCAGATTGCGTGTGAGACAGGTCCGGTCAGGTTCAGTTCGGGTCGAGTGAGTGATTGTATGACTGTTTACATGCAGTACTGTAGGCTGGTTGGACAATGGCCTGTGCTTGGTCAGTCAGCTCAGGTCTTGGTCCAGCCCAGATAAAAATGAATCGCTTTTGCTCCCTTCCTTTTTTCTTCCTGCTGGACCTGAGGTGGGAGGTTCAATGTCCTGGCCGGCCCAACAAGGGGGTTTACCCCCTACCCCCTTGCCCAAAGTTGGTAAGTATAATTTTTTAGGTCAGCTTTTGCCGTAAGCCAAGAAAGCTACAAAATTGTGCACACAGTACAGGCTTTAAGGCAATGATAAACCTTACCGACGGCGAACGAGGTTGCAGCCAAACTGCAATTCAATGCGATCATTGCATATTCGCTCCAATATCTGTCGTGCTCGATAGAATTTAATCCACCAATAACACCGACCAAACAATAACTGGAGACGAAAATCACCCCAACATGCCCAAAACTGGACAAAGATAACATTGGAAAATAGCAATAAATCCAATTGCGACGACCCCACGGCTCCGATAAAGCAACCATCCCGACAGCGGCAGCCGCAGCTTCCACGGCACCAGTGTAGAAACCAATGCCGCAATAACAACGGGTGATATCGAAATGACGAGCGATAATCGTATTGGCCACTTCGAAAGCGATGATAAACAGAGATAACGTCAGAAGAACAATCGTCAAACGACGAGAAATTTGCCAATACGAAGACAAACGCCAAGCTTTTTCGGTAGCTCGATCAGCGTCGTAATTCGGACGATAATTCGGATTCTCCATTTGAAATATGATAGAATCAGCAAAGTTTAAAAATTTTGAAACAAGAAACAGCTGGTCGTAAGAATTAATAATTCGAGAAAAGAGATTTTCCAAGAAATATACAGTACAGTACAGTATTTTTCTCGGCTGGGAGGAAAGTCGCCGAAAACGTTGACTGTTTGGAAGAACAATATATAAAGTGAATGATTCGGGCCAAACTCGTCGATTTCTTTGGATATGAGATGGAAAAGTAAAACCGATTACTACCTATATCGCGAAGTTGCCGAACTGGACCCAAACCGCAAACAAAGAAGCGTAAAGTGGCGGTGCTGGACGGCTTACTGCGACCGGCGCGAAAATTAAATTTGTGGTTTGCCAAAATGATGCGAAATCTTTGAATTGGACGTGGCCTACCGTCGTCGACGTTAGTGTTAGAAATGACCGCAAGGTCAAGGTCAGAATTCTGTCAAAACTCTGATTGACTGACCCTTGGTCAAAGTTAGGGTCAAATTTTTTGGGGGTCTGGTCAAGGTCAGGGTAAGGTCAGAATTTCTTGCAAGTTGTCGAAGTACAGTAAAGTGGCAGTGAAAGAGAGTAAGCTGCTAGTGAAATCTTGGCAACAAAATTCAAGCTCCTGCCTTTGTGTGTAGGGATCTGGGGGCAGTTTCACAATCAGTTTAGGACGCGTCCTGAATCCTAAAACATGTCCTATAGTCTAGGACAGTCCCGAGTCATTTCATAATCAACTAGGTGTCATAGGGTGGGACACCAAGCTGTCTTAAGACGACCTCGACCGTGTGCTGACACTGTCTGGTGTCTTTATTTCTCAGCAGTGCTGTCATGCTGTCACGGCTGTTAGGGCAGGTTTTCTGGGCAGTGGCCTGTCTAAGACAATCTTAGGGCGCGTTGCAATTGTGGCACTTTGCCTTAGCTCTCTCGACCCGCACTAACAGTTCTTTTTCAGCCAAACTAAAATTCTGTCGCCCTTATTTTGCCATTGAGGCCAAAAAGGGAAGACAGAATCCCACAATCATCATTTCAGTCCGTAGCCCCAAGCAAATACATGCACTTGACGGGAGGGAGACACACTTAAATTAATTAAAACTTATACGCATGGTAAAGTTACTAGCAAGCATGATCCCATGGTACAGAATCCCGTAAAGGAGTCGCAAAAACACAAAGCTCCGTTTGCAGGACTCAAAATTTTGACTTGCAATAACCAAATAATGTGGTCACGGAGTCGCCTATGTATTAACATGACAGATGTTAGTAGCTGCAGTAAAGTCCTCCGCCGCAAACCTGCGCGAACTCGTTTCTTTATTCAGTCGATACTCCTATCAAATTCTGCTTCCCAATAACCAGCATAATACACGTGTCCGTTCAATCATGTACAAATGCGTCACTATTTCGCAGCACGATAAGGCCTGATATGCAGTGTATACTGTATATTGCAAGAAACTTCGATGATCTTAAAATCATTGTCATCTGCCAAGTTCACAATCACTTTAACTTGGGGGTCTTATAGCAAAATCAGGCGTCTAACTACTAAAAACGAGCGACATAAACTGAGAGGCTACAAGCGAGTATCTTGGGTAGTAACAGGACTTCTGACAACTAGCAAGTAAGCACCCACGTCGTCTTGGCATCATTCAGCGCCTGATATAAGTCTTCTCGGCGTCGTCCATCGCAAAGCCAGGAAGCAGTGGAGTCACTTGCGGGTTTCGACGAACCACAAAACTTGGTTCGCCTGATGGGCCAAAATTGACCTCTATATTGTCACTTGAGACAATGGACATAGTGGACTCTTGGCGGTTGACAGTTTCATTCTGATCCAACCAAGGTGCATCGATGCGGGCTTCATTATTCATTGGGAAAATAGGTTCAAAAACTAGAAAACCCGAAGCAATTGTTTTTATTGTTTTTTTTGTGCACATGCAAGTGGTGTCAGCTTCCTGATATTGAAACGAAACGATTACAGCGAAGTCTAGGTTATACCCTGCAGTGCAGTCAAGCCACGATACTGTATGTCTCTTCTCACCTCACCCAGTTCGCTATTGGGCTACCCATAAAGGACATCCACCAAAACACTTGTTTTTTGACCCCCCCCCCCCTAAAAATAGTCATTCTAACCACTAATCATTCTAATCCACTAGTCATTCTAAAAAAGCATTGCTTTCAGCATCTATCGACCCTCGGATTGGTCCTCAGTCTCATCCGACTGTCGCAACTGTCGAATTGGCAACTACAACGTTCCGCGCTCCTCCTGCTTGAAAATCATGTCTACCATGTAAGATGTAATTGCAAAATCACAATGTTTCTCCCAAATGGTATTGAATCCTGCTTTAGGTTCAGGTTAGTTCTTCTGAGTTTTTTGGAGTGATAATAGACAGTGACAGCGAGAAAACAGGGCAGGTTGGTGAGGGCGTAGTGCCAAAGACGTCACCCCGATTTCAGCATCTCATTCCTTGAATCGAATCAGCCAGATCGAGATCAGGATCCACACTGAGGGTTGAATCAGTCGATTCTGGCAGCTCAGCATCGTCTCCGACATTCCAGTGACGTATATGTAAGTTCTGGCGCCACTTAATCGCCGATCCCCCTGGCTGGGAAGGGTCAGCCCGCCGGGTTGATGTTTCATCGGCGGGTATAGTCGCAAAACTCGCTAAGTCAGAGTATGTCCGTCCGACTTCCTCCCCACGTCTCATTCTGCGTAACTTCCAAGAATGTCACACAAATTGTAAGCTGTGGAAATGACTGATTTTTCTGAGTGATTTCTGCAAAGGGAAGGGTCCATATGTGGAAGTTCTCATAAACATTATTTTCAACTCTGATGAATCAGTGGGACGAGCCATACTCTAACATAAGAAGGAATAGATAACTTTTAGCAGGTCGTAGGGGTATCTACAATCACATTTAATTCCTGAATATGACATAACTTCCTGGGTATACCTGGCTGGAAGAGCAGTACAGTCTGTACCCAAACACCAAATATGTAGCAATAATAACCCCTTTGACCACCATCCATGTTGCCATTGCAGAACAGTTTGCTGTGTTCAAAAGTGATAGGTACCCTCACATCCCTCCATCAGTAGTGGAGGTTGTGACATGAGCTAGTGTCCAGCACAATATGACTTTGTAAGCAATATCTTTCGTGAAGACTAGATGCAACTCTAGCCTGGGGCTCATATATATTCAGGTACCTATTTCTTTGTTTAACCAATGATAAGTTGTCTCAGACTCCGAAAGTTATGACAGAGTTGTCTCTATTTTTCACGCCTATTATTCGGACTGGTTAAATCTTGTCTACAGTGGACAGACCCTAGTCGCTTTTAGATCTAAAGTTTTAAAAAATTATTTGACCACTATTTTGGGAAATATGAAGGAATGTTATCGCATTTAAAAAATATAACTATGGAATTACAGAAGATGAAGATTCAAGTGCGTGAGATGTCTCCATCTCATATTTTCTCACAGTCACGTTTACACCAACGCCACCACGTTCTGAGGATTTGTGAATGGTTTTTATCGCGAGGAACTTCAACTACTTATACCGAATTAGGGTCAAGCTGATAAGTAAGCTGATAAGGAAGTAAGTAAGTAATAAGCCCCTAAATATGCTCTAAAACGCGTACAAATTTGAACCCTCAACAATGTGCTTGCTAATAATACCTCCATACCTCGGCGCCCACATCAGGAACGTCGACTCCTTCTTTGACCAGCTCATCTAAAGGCTCCTGTGAGCGGCGGCCGAACGGCCACTTTCTCGCCACTTTGGCAGTGTGCGTTTTTCGACTTTCGACTGGCGAGAAGTGGCCGTTCGCCCGCGTCATATTTGTCTGCTTTTAGCGCGAACGTGAATAACTCGACAAATCCATGGGGGCGCGGTAGCGTCCCCCATGTAGTACATGTGCCACACCAACAACGATATCTCAACAGCCTGATGTCATGAAGCGATGAAATTTCGTTTCTTAGTGTAACTTTACACTAGATTAAGTTCTTCCAAAGGAATTTGCAAGATCTTTTTCCGTCCGGGCTCCACTCATACTAGGGGTGCGAGGGTGAAAATCCCGACCAGGTTTTTTATTTTTGCAATAACTCGCGAACCGAGTAGCCAAAACCGATAAAATTTGGTATAGATATGAGGGACTAGTTGGGAAAAGTGTGTACCAGAACTCTTAAAAAAATCTTTACTTGGTATCCTTTTATGGGCGAAAACGTCCCGCGTCATATATGTATGTATGTACCTATGTATGTATGTATGTATGTATGGACCCGATAGATCACAACGCCGATCGGGAGCTGTGTGAGAGCGGGGGATCCAGCTATATGTTCAAACGACAGGGTAACATCACTGCTGGTGCCTTTCGGCATTGATTTTGACCACGTTTTGCCTCAAATTGGTTTAGGGTGCTCCGAAGGGGGTCCACTCGGGTGAAATTATCATTTTTTGCACTTTTAGACCTCATAAAAACCGCCTGAAGAGGCGCGGGGCAACTTTTTATAGCTTAATCGATTCGAGGAGGTGCGGGGAGCAATTGCTGACTGAAAAATGTTACTTATTACAAAAGTTTACATAAAGTTTCGGTTTTTGTTGGGGGTCACTTTGAACAGAGAAACCGAAAAAATTTAAAAACCCGGACAGAGTCTGCAGGATATAACTTGATGGCTCATTGATTGATCGGGATCAATGGATTTATGAAAACGCTTATCAACTCAATAAATACACACGAAAAAGCTATATAGTTTTTGAAAGGCGGGAAATTCAAAAAATGAGAGTCAACATTTTTTGTTCATTTTTAAAGCTGCCCATGCACAACAATAATAATAATACTTGAAGGATCAGGTTATACAAAAAATTTCAAAAAAAGCGGGAAATTCAAATTAAAAAATTCACTTTTACAAAAGGTGTTTATAGAGAAAAAGACTGTTATGAAGAGTGACTGACAATCACAGCGGATGACAGAAGGAATGGTTTGTGAGAGCTCGCATTTTCCCTTATACTTGCGCGTGTCAGAAGCAAAACGGGGTCACTGCATGAGCCATGCAATGCGCCAACGTGATATTCATAGTTACACAGATATGGGAAAGTGGATCTAAAATCCTAGCCCTTTCCTTCCTAATGTAGCACTAAGAGCATGAAACTTACAAGACAGCAGCAGAGAAGAACTCTTTAACGGCGGGAAATTCAAATTCGAACTAAAACTTAATTTGTTAAGGATTCAAACGAGGTCGCGTCAATAAGAGAAAAGTAACATGCAATAAAAAAGTGTTCTTCCTTCGCATTGGAATCAAAAACTTGGCGAGTAAACGGCAGAAAATTCAGGTTAAAATTAAGGATGAAGAATGCGCCGACAAAATTTTTTCAAATGTTATGCCGCCAATGACAGCATGCAAAGTTTGTAAGAAAAAAATGCTGCAAAATATTTGAAAAAACTCAATGTTGATTTTTTACTACCGCCTTTCCAAAATACTAAATCATTTATTCTAAACGAAAGCTTGTCACCCACCAAAATAAAATATTTATTTTCCATACATGGGTAAAAGACTAATCTTAGTCAAGCTAATGGATCAAGCTAATCAAACCGAGGAATTTAAGGAAGATTTAGAGGAACGCGGCAGATTTTGAAGAATGGTGTTGTTTGCACTCGAGACTGCATGTGCTCGAACGCGGCCAGTCCTCGAGAGGGTATCGTGGGCAGGTGAGAAGAGTCAGGACTGAAAGAGTAGTGAAATTAGCAAAAAATTCTTTAAATGAAACTGGGAAAGGTAGTACATGTGGTTTGATGCGCCTTCGGAGCAGGCCGGTCAAGGCTGACGAAAGGTGATCAAGAAAGATCCTGCCTGGCTACTGGCTGGTCACATGTACTCGCGGGTTTTTAGGGTTGACAAGAACAACTAGCCTCATTCATGTCACCAGCTTGGGGAAGGTGGCTCCTAGGAGATGCTCACATCTGCACTTCTTGTATGGTAGATATTCCATGGACTACGTAATGCAAAATGCTGTTACTCAGGACAGCGCTTTTAATTTCATCATCTCCTGCTTTAGGCAGGAATTACGAGGAATCTGCATCTTCGCTGGACTTTCTTGCAGCTATTGGACCTGTCACTTTCGAGCCGATGCATGGAGTTTATGCTGATGAATATTAGTAGCTCCTCTTTAAAATCAAATAAAGATTTGCTAATCTATCGTGAATGATTTTCAAGAGCCTTTAATACAGATGTTCTCCACATCTTTATTCGGCGGCCATGCAAAGCTAAACAGATCGGTCAAAGAGCTTAGATATAACACACGCTTGAAATGGTGAACGCTCTGGAGGAATTTTAGAAGACATTATTTCAACTTAGTTCTTATCGTGAGTTCACAAGTTCTGTAGTCTGTCCATTTGCCTAAGAACAATGATATGCGAGTTTGGGTGCGAAAATTATAATCACGGCGATTTGAAGCCAGTGTACGTAATTTATTATGAATCGCTGTCATAACTGCTCATGATCGAGTTAGCTCCATCTCTATGACTCGGACATAAAGGAAGCATGTGTCTATGTTAGGCGGACAAGCTTGGAGAAGCCTTAGTCGGTTCGTCGGTTTAAGCCCTTAGTGACACTGCTTATAACACTGGAGCAATCGAATTTCCATTGCCTCGTGTCGGTGGAACGGGATAATCTTGCCTGATCTATTTACCCTGCTTTGCTAAACCAGTTTTTTCATATTTATGCTGCACTTGTTTTGTAGCGCTCTGTAAACTCTGCGGCTTAATGCTAAAACGTCGTGATTTTGTTGCACTGTGATCCAGTTTATGACAAGGCACAGAGATATCCTAGAAGAAGCTCTCTGCAGGCTCTCAAACCATTTTGCTTTGTGCGAATGTTAATTAAGTACCTTCGAGGTCTGGTCAGCCGAGAGCACTAAGCTAAATCTAGGTACATTATCTAAACATTTTTGAGACCAACATTTTTGGAGTATTGGACGTGTGTGCATCTTTGAGGGTCTATCGTCAATGAGTGAAGATATTACTCCCCTGGTGCCAAATGCTGTATTGTAAAGTTCGCATCCTTGGCATTCTCAGAGAGCGAGTGAACATTTGACAAAATTGTTTTTTTGATAGCAGAGAAGAAACTATGCTCAGTGAACTATGAAATGCGCATTCCCAGATGTCTAGATGGGCTTACTCCTAGCAAAATGAGGTGCGCATTTACTTCTTGTGATTGATTATCATTAGCCATCAAATACAAGGCATGCAAGATCCTCCATTCCATGAACAATCTGCATGCAATGTCATTCAAGGTCTAATGAGTGTCACCAGCCGCACCCGGTGACATAAATGAGGCTAGTTGTTATGGTCTACTTGTCAACCCTAAAAACCCGCGAGTACATGTGACCAGCCAGTAGCCAGGCAGGATCTTTCTTGATCACCTTTCGTCAGCCTTGACCGGCCTGCTCCGAAGGCGCATCAAACCACATGTACTACCTTTCCCAGTTTCATTTCATGAATTTTTTGCTAATATCGATTGCGGCTGGTCGTTTGACAACAGTGGTTTCGCGTCGTAATTTTGGAGAGAAGTAACAAAACGGAGTCAATTCATTTTATTGAAGTATGTAAGTATCAGCAAGCTGTTTGCAGTTTGAGTTGTCAGGAGAGGTAAGAAGGGTGGCCATATTGGCCTCAACCGATCCCCCCTTTGCGCTCCAGTTTGTTGACTTTTTTCCAGCTTCTCAGACGAGGAATAGAAAATTGAATACCTCGCCCCGTGGCGAATTGGTCTCCTGGATTTTAAAGGCGAAATCGGACATTTGATCTGCGGTTATTCGTTTTGCACGACTTGTTTCGATGAGATCAAGGCGGACAAGTCTAGCTGTCCAGTTCAGGAAGATGGTGCCGGTCCCTGATGTCCGACATTTCAAACGGTTTTCGACGGAGTGACTTTTCAAGCCAAGGTATATTGCGCTGTATTTTAGGGCACTAGTGTCTTTGGGTAAAGTTTTTTGTTCGAAAGAGAACCTCTTCTGGACTTTTGCGCGGGACTTATATGCATGCAGGGATAAGAAGGAGACATTTTAACAGGCAAACTAGGGCTATCCGAGCAGCATTGACCGAACCAGGACCAACCCGCGTGCCTAGTAGCGTTTCACAATGACTGGGAGTGAAAAAATAGCAAAGTTACTTGCTCAAATACAGTAGCTAATAGTGAAACGACATTCATAAAGTAGGAGTTTTATCGCGGGTGTTTCTTGGTTTTAACTACAAGCGGACGACCTGTTAAGCTGCGGTACAGCTTGTGAGGTTCAGACAGACCCGAGGCAAGAAAACTATGGTCCATTTTGCTCCTAGTTCGGTAAGAATAGCCGTGTGTCCTTGCTGTCTTCTGTGCGAATGTTTCCGTAATACAGCCAGTTTGTTTTGTTTGCAGAAAGTATTGCAGCCGTGCGAAGAAGATTCGTGCGAGATAAACTGTTGCAAACAAATTAGGAGAACAGATCGAAAATGCAGACGCTGACTTTTGGTAAGAAGTGAATAAAATGTGCAATTGTTTACTAATTCATTCTGTTTGTATTTCAGAAATCTAACTAATTACGAGTCGGGTAATCCCGTGCGCTCGTTGGAAGGACCTAGAAACTAAAGGTGAGCCGACTGTCTTCGTGTAAGAGCGGGTAGATTATTTGAGTGCTCCTGTGGCAGTATCGATCGATCTGCCGACATAGCTGAACAGATGCAGCCAAACGGACCAGCCCCCTCTAACGGAGTCTATGTGTAACAGAAAAATCAAGAAGTTTGCTTCCGTTTCAGACGCAGGGACGCAACATGCTTGTCACGCGAAGATCGAGGCCACTTTTGTAAACGCGAGTTCGAAATTTTGGTGAGGACGTCGATGCGACCACTGCCATTGATTTGGTCATTTATAAGGGGTTTGTAGAAGTCCGCAGTTTGGCTTGTGTTGCGACACGAGTGGTCAATGGTCGCGGCAGTGCAGACTTCGAGGCCAATCGACAAAGTTGTACTCGTACAATCGATAAAGGCTCGTAATTTCACAATTCCTATTTATAGGACCGTTTTTTTACTGTTCGCGTAATTTGAATGTACCTTTAGCGTGCTTAAAATAGAGGGGATAAGAGGAGTATATTGTGCTGTCTAGTTTGCTAGATTTCTTTTATACGCCTGGAGTGAAGGAGACTATCTCCTCGTTTATGCATTTTTGGAAAGCCTCGTCAGGGAACTCACGGGTTATTGGAAAAGGCGCACTTCGGCAGAGTTGCATCGACAGGCTGTCTGGCTTACAAGACGTGCAGTCCTGTCATAGCATTTTGTAAACAACAATAATCCATAGCAGGGCACAAGAATAAGCTGTAGCATACGCACAATGCAATATCAGCGATACATTTAACTTTATTATCCTCGAGCGGTTCACTACTGATATGATAAACCATGAGCAGGAACATAAAGTTGGAAGGAGGGGGGAAAGATTGCTGGGGGTTTCCCTCGAGGTTTTGGCATTCAAGGATGAACCATATCTCTTTACTCGCAGCGCTACAGCTTTAGCATAGTCAGGTTGCTCGCATGAAACAGCTCAGCTGACTTTGGGGAGCCTGTCTGAACATCAGCAGTACACAGAATACAGGCTTCGTGGCTTTGATGCTGACCTCTAAATGCATGCATACAGTATATGTGCGAGTGATTCTACGAACACTGTGTGCAGTGCGCAGCATGTCGGGCCACCTCTCCTTTCTTGTGGCCGAGTAGACCAGCCATCCTAAGCCCTGGAACCACTATGTGCATTGGCTGGTCTAAAAGTTTCGAGTCTGTCATACCAGACTTTTTTTGGAATAATTTAACTTTAACAATAACACATCCCTTTTTTGTCACCAGACAGTCGGATTGCTTCTGTCAATTTCGAGTCGTTTGTGAAAACGATTTCGTTGCCATGGTCGTCTACAAAAAAATTTGTTGAAAAATTTGTGTTAACCATCGAGCATTCTCGAGATCCAGACTACGATCCCCCTAAATCCACTCGTGCCTCGCTCTTGCAGCTTTTGAAGCGAGGACAACACCACGTCAACGCCTTTTGGAGTGCCTGGTACAAGGATTACCTCCTCGCTCTCCGCGAAAAATCAATGACCGCCCTCCGCCGACCTCACTCGTAAGCCGCCTCAGAACCTCAGATAGGCAGCATCGTCCAACTCAAAAACGAAGGGCCTCGTGGTACCTGGGCTCTTGCTAAGATCATCCAGCTACTCCCTAGAGCGGACGGCCACACTCGCTCGGTTAAGCTACAAACTTCCTGTGGCACCTTGCTTACCCGCTTCATCACCCATCGCTATCCACTTGAGCTCACGGCTGATGAGGGGCACTCTCTGCCACTTGACTCCCTGCAAGCACCTATCGACCTTGAATCTCCGTCCCCAATCGTCGCAGATCAACCGCCCACTAAACGGTGCTCCCCAGTTCAGGAGCGCCCCCCCCACTCGACGTGCGGCAGCCACAGCTTCCACCCGCATAAAAGCCATGGCCAAGGCAGAAGGTCCATCTCGCCCGCCCTCACCATCTTCCCGAGCACTCCTCGCCCTCTGTCTCCTTGGGTTCCTGTGCTTTATCACCCCTGTGGCTTCCATTAACCTCATGATCTGCGCTGCCCAACATGCCAAGGTCGTTTTCAATATCCAGAACAAGCCTGCTTACGTTCTCTGGACCCGCACCCCTGACACAGCCCTCACGGATGCCACCGTCCTCGTCTTAAAGCTAGCTTTCACGCGTGAAGTATAACCTGAATTTTCGTTCACGCACGCGCGCTCGCACGCCCGCACGCGTCCACGCGCCTAGTATGCAGGAGCCTGATTCTGATAGCCTGATTTGAAGGCTGATTCTGCTACCTCGCCGTGCTTCCAGTCCCCTTTCCTCTCCTTACCATTTCCGTCAGAGTTGTGCTAGATCTGCTTACGGACTTGATGTCGCTGTGTGGGACTGCTGGCCGCCAGAAATTCAAATTTTGTGCCCTGTTTTTGAATTTTTCGTAAGCTATATAGTAAATAGCCTGGACAAAATGTAGCTGGGAGTTAGTTTGCCAGCGACTGGCTATATCAAACCGGCTAGACAATATGACGCAACGACATGGTCGAGTCGAGAAGCACAATTCCACGCAATGCTTACTTGTTTCAGTTCGTTTGATGACACAGTGCCGTTTTGCTATCTGTGCAAACCAACCTTGCTGTTTTGTTATCTACTGATCTCACGGCTGACCATAGCGTGCCTCCGCTTTGTAGTGGAGGGATCTTTACAGATAATACTCCCTATTACAGTATGTTGTCTAAATGACGCCATGTTCAGCTAACTTATTGACGTCTGTTATATTCGCCAGGCACAACCTGTCCTCAGTTGACATCGTACATGGTTCTACTAACGCGTTACCCGCGCCTTGCTGGGCGAGAGGGCGCACTTTTTGTAGTCGCTGATGAAAAGTAGACATTGCCCCCAGAGGCCTGGACCAGTCAGGCCAATGTTGTATTTTATCAATTTGCTGCTCCAGACGGTGGAAATCAGCTGGGATTAAGCGTCTTCTGTCCTTGACTCTGTGATAAACCCCTTCAATTAGTGCAGGGTGGTGTCTGACGTGGCTGTTATGGATGCTATCCGACCTTTTTTACTTCACTTACCCTATTTCCTCCAATAGAATGAGTGGGAGTAAACTGGAAGACTGCAGACTGCCCATTTTCTTAGGGTGGATTTGAGACCTGACGTATAAAGTCCTCTGCTGTTGGTATTGTGGGCGCGAAAACCCTTTTTTTTTGGAAAAAGTACATATAAGTTTCTCTTCTGGGAGTAAAAGCAAGAGTTTTCCGAATGTTCCTGTAGCAGGAAGGCCATTGTAGGAGTTGTTTGCTCTCCTACAGGGAATGTTTTTTAAATGGTACAGTATGCTGCAGTCTGTTAGGATTTACAGTAGATTATACATAGGCACCGTTTGAATGCCCCACAAATTTATTGCACTGCAAGTGATCATGGCTTTAAAAAGTAAGAAGCATTTAATTGAATTTTAAAAATTTTAAAATTCTTTCACCACCTAAATTCGTCTTCACATGTCATGTCATACTTCATCCATATTCAAGCACCGCACAGCGCACTCGAGGGCTAAGGAACACATATTTGACAATCATTTTTCACCCAGGCAGCGGTCAATGCTCACCTGTAAGTGTGGACATAGGTGACAGGCACCCGAAGATCACGTCGAGAAGAAGCGTTCGCACAAAATCATGAACGGCTCTTCAAATTGGTTTTTTATTGTGAACTAATAAAACAGCAGAGCGAGCTAGCAAATTTTCCTCATTGATAAAGGCGTAGTCAAGATTTATTTTTGACCGAAAAGGTTAGAGTGGACTTTATTTAATGGTACGCCAGACAACTCAAATACCTGCACTCTATGCTCTACTATCTCTTACGTCAGAGTTTGTAACCTGGCAGGAGCAAAGGCAGAAGAAATCTTCAAGACGCCTTCATTTGATCTCCCACAGACATCTAACCTATGCATGTATGGTTGACTGCAATAGAGGTCAGGTAATCATACAGATATATGCCATCCATATCAGCACACTCCGTAATCCAGACGTTCAGTCTCCCAGTGCACACAACATGGTTGACCATCCAAGCCGGATCGGAGCACACTAGTTTCTCGTTAGAAGCTATGCTGATGGTCAAATTTTGTTTTTCGTCCAGCAACTGCCCAATTCTAGGATCAATATTTTCGATTGGATTGCCGTCCATTGTCACCTCTGCTTTGCTGTCGAATAGCTAAAACAAGACGACAATCTTGAAGGTCAGGACTTGTAATGCATTGTTGACCATTGCAAAACAGACAAACAAAAAATGGGTTAAGAGGTTGGGCTCCTACAGTGTGCAAAATTGATTAAAAAATTCAGGTTCAAATAAAAATTTTTAGAAAAAAGGCGTCAGATTTGAAGTTTTTTTATTTAAATTTTTTTGGGCTGAAGCCCGTTTTGTCCATAACCGACCACCAGTCAAACCTTATAAGCAGGGCCGTGAGGTGACCAGCTCTCACGGCAGCTTCCCTCTGCGTGTCTCCACAAGGAGCACCCCCACGCGACGGCATCCTGGACGGCACCGACTGCCTCGGACGATCGCGGGTGGGCTTTGAACCCCATCGGTGTTAGGCAGTCTCCTCGTTTGGCGTCCCTCTCTTCACTCGGAGCCCCTCGGCGGTACCGGGTGAGTCACCCACGTCCTGGTGTGCAAGGTCAGCGAGGGTTTATGGTTCGCAAACCGACCTCCGTCACCAGGGGTCGAAACGGGACGAGTCCAGCCACTCGCTCCAAGGCAATACGGAGAGACGAACGCCGAACCGCTGCACCACCGCTCCCGCTCCTGCGACATCTTTCTGCAAAGAAAGGCTGAAAACTGGATGTGGATTCATCGATTACTTTATACTAGCGCACCAACTTGTGTGACTTACTGAGTGCAATTCTATGAACACTGTCATTATGTGGCATCGCATGCCTGGAAGATGATTAGGCCTTCAAACGGCAATTCGGTAAATATGCGAATGGAGAATTAAATAATTATATATGCAGTGTGTTCTACCCAAACTTGATTACGGCTGCTCTTCTAGGTCACCCATGCAGCAGACATTGATCGATGACCTCGAGAGATTTTAAAAGTTTGCGGTGCGTTCCATTCTGAATAATTGGACCATTCAATACGACGCGGCGTTGAGTGCTCTGAATCTTTTATCGCTTAAGTTTTCAAAAAGCTCTTTTACAGAAAGGTGCAGAAAATTGTCTTTCAATGCTATAATTAGAACGGAGAATCTCAGCAGCCGTGGTGGTGCAGGCGCTCTAGCATTCGTTACCTGTGTTGCTTGATAGCGAGAGTCTGGGCTCATCCGGTACCGTCGAGGTGCTCCGAGTGAAGAGACGGACGCCAAACGAGCAGACAGCCTCGGCTGTCGAACGCAGACAGGGTTCACAGCCCACCCGCCATCGTCCAGGGACGTCGGTGTGCAGTCCAGGAGGTGATCCTTGTGAACGCACAGAGGGACGATGATGTGTGTTGGTCACCGCACAGCCTTGCTTATCATACCAGGACTCACAGCTGGATCCCATGGGGGTTTGTCGGATCGGATAGGAAAAGTTTAGGATCGGATCAGATTCTCTGAATCGGGTCATGTTAAATACTTGAAATTTTTTGAAAAATCAATAGCGCATCAAATTTTTTCATGAGTCTGCTACCCACGATAATCATGGCGTCATAGCACATGCAGCCGCCCCTCTCGGCCATGCCACACTGCTCACGATGGATCTACTGTACTTTACAGGCTGACAGTAAAGAAGATCCATGCTGCTCATAAATGACTGCAACCACAACTTTAAATTGTTTTATAAAAACGGATATTTCGACATCTGATTCCAAACTATTTGCAAAATCTGAGTCATCCATGTTTTCTCTAGTCTCAAATAATAATGACAAGATGACTTGTAGCTCTAATTGTGAGCAGAAAAAAGGAAGCATCAATGCAAAATATTGATCTCATCTCATTCATTGCACCAGAGTGGTGAGACAAATTGCAATAATTACTTGATTGCCAACGGGTATTAGAAACACCATTGGATTAGAATTTTGGATCGGATATTTCAGATCGGATGATCTGATCCGAATTTTCGGATGGTCACTTTTCCGATCAGATCGAATACTGTACACGACCTGATCCGAGTCATGACTGCTGGCCGGCTAAAGTAAAATTGGTTGGAAGCCCCGCGGGGTAACTGGGGCGGCGTGGGTTTAACCCACAAAAGTTTTTAGAAAAGCATCTAGAAGCTTTGAGTCAAAAAATAAAACATGAACACTTACAGTTTTTAGTGAAGATACCGTCACGTTTGTTATAAAATTATTGTCTAGATTTATGCTTATCGATTCCGATTGATCATCCGCCGAATTGCCTTTTGATGTCATCTTGGTCAGTGCAGGTAGTGGCCGCGGTTTGATATTAGCAAATACTGACAGGTCGATTGACGTCAAATTAGCATTATTTATACGAAGTAATGACACTCTGACTGAACTGAATGCACCCTCCTCAATGGTTGAAATTGGACACAGGGTAAAAATTATTGACTCGAATTCTGCGCAATTGAGAAAATCGCTTTTCCGGATCGTAGTTATTGGATTCCTCTCAACTACCAAAATTAGTGATGACCGATCACCCAATTTCCTTTTTGGGCAAATTATTGTTGGAATTTGAGTAAAATTATTGGCCGATATGCCAAGCTGTGTCAAGGAAGGCGGCAGTTCTTCGAGAATCAGGCCGTGCTGGATATGATTTTCACCGAGCGCAAGCCATTCCAAATTCGGTAAAGATTCAAATATATTTGATGGAAACGTTGACATGTTGCACGCTGCCAAAAGTAACCATCTCAACGAAGGCATGGTTGGACCCAAAGGAAATTCTTCTAAATTAGACCCAATCAAATCCAATATTTCCAAATTATTTAATCCCATAAATGCATTTTTGTGAATTCTTTTTAAAGGTAGCTCTAATCACTAGCGTTTTTAAGCTTGAAAAACCCCGAAAGATATCTTCATCCAACTGGACCAGCTGGAATATCATAAATTTTATAGCGTTTCCAAGCCATTTTTTCCTAATTTTCAAGCAGATGCAGGCGGTGGAAGAATATTACCAAAATCAGAAATAAACAATGCTTTGACTATTAGAGAATTAAAAGCATCTTCATCCCATTCTTGGTTTTGGCCGATTGGTTCAGAAAAGAAAGTAAGGGCAGATACATTTTCGAAAGGTGCGAAATAACTTGCTGGAAAAAAACTTATGTTTCCTTGCAAGCCGATGTCATCGAGAGATAAACGGGATGAAGTTATGTTTTAAAAAGTCTCATTAAAATTAGCAAATTTTTCGATAGGCTACGACACGTAACATATTTGAAGATAGCTCCCCCCCCCCCGATTTTGCATTCAAATTCTTCCAATGAGGGGCAATCATCCGAGACTCCGCCGTTGGACAACCGAGGTAAATTGTGCGAAATAAAAATAAAAAGTAGATAGCAATTTACAAATAAATTCATTTTTGCGCTTGACGTCTTCTTGAAAGGTCCTACGAGCGTTAAGATTTGTGAGTCTCAACAAAACTGGTCTTTTAAATGTGCAGATCATAAAATCTGGCTGTTAGATTCATTGCCTGACACAGCAATTAGGGCAAGAATGGGGGCTAAAATCAGCCAAAAAAGTGTAACGGATGTGAGAAATCAAACTAGTTCATTGTTTAGGTACGTCAAACCAAGTAACTTCTGTGTCAGCCTAAGCTTTGGCACTCTTAACTTTCCAACAGTTCGACAAGGCAAGACTATTCTGCTGTTATGATTAGAAGATGCGAAACGATTTGCAAAAAAGTGTGATATGCCGAAAATGGACGCAACTCTACGGGCTACTTATCGTTTTTCTTTTCTTTCGCAAGATTTTCAAATGCAAAAAACGTGAGTCAAAACATGTGCAGAATGCACAAATTCAGGATCGAGTCAGTTATCTCACTATTTTTGATATCGTGGGCGCATAATCAGAGCAACCTAAAATATTCTGATCGGAAAATTCTAGCAGCTGTTAAAAAGTATAAGTAAATTTATGACACAAGTTTTGTACCATGCAATAAGGGGTGGGTGCACCAATGAATGACTTCGTCCTAGTGTCCTGAATCCTGAAATTGTTAAAATCCTGTTTTAGGGGCGATAAACTTTCCTTTTTTCAATGCCCTGCTATGTGCGTGACGTCAGGTGGTCAGGTGTTTGTCTTATCTAGTTGCGTACAACAACGAGGAGATATGACAGATGTGACTGCCACACAGCACACCTATCTTTTCCATCCCTTAGCCACCTGTGCCGAGCTCTTTGCTCTGGTCTCCTACATGCATCATTGAAGAATAGTGTTTTTAGCCGAAGGCGCAACTGTCATGGTAAAAATCTTTTCAAAACTTTCCATTCGCAAGGCCTGGTAGCTGGTTGGGACAGTTGTTTTGTGGTGCTACTCGTAGCTGGGAAAAATGACTGCTGTATCCATGCTTACACTGGTCTCCTTTTGGATACTGATTTGTTACCAAGTGTCTGCGTCAGGGTGTTGCAAGGAGGCCAAAAAAGACAATGTCATTGTCGAGGGAATGAATAAGTATTTCATCGAACAATTTAAAACGAAATTCTTGGATGAATTAAATTTGAAGAAACCTCCAGAAATCAGTGCCTCTGCTAAAAGTGCACTCATCAATCAAATGAAAGGTATTGGTCGCTTGGATGAAATTGAGGATGAGTGCGGCTCGGCTAAATTCGATGAGATGAGACGAAAACGGCAGGTGCAAATGAACGAAGGACAGTATTCGAGAGTTGTCGAGCGAGTAATTATTGCAAATTCAAGTAAGATGCTTATTGGACTTTAGCGCAAGTTTCCTTTTAACTAGTGAAATATTTTCGGGTGTTTATCGTTTATTCTCCCAGTCAAACTCACGCGCCCTGCAGCTAGGTATACTCTGAACCTGGGGTTTTTGAGCGCATTGCGCGCACGCTGGGAAATGGTAACACTAATCCGAAAGTTAGTGCCCGTGCTCGCCTGAAAATCAACGTCCGGGTTTTTTCACCTTGAAATACGAAACGCCAGAAGAGGATGACGCCTCTTCAATCACGGGCGAGTTGGTTCCAACGGTTCGGTTTCGGTTCAAGGGAATGACATAAACACGCCGCATCAGCCGTTAGCAGCAAGCTTGTATAGAGTGATTGCAAAGCAGAATAATTGCGCTACAGATTACACCTAAACTACAGCGAAGCAATACGCTTTGCTGCTTCATTTCATCGAGTTTACTGTATAACCGAATGTTTTGACATCTGTACAGGAGAGAAACAAAGGTTAAGGGCCTCCTCCGCGGTGCTGTTTACTTTGCAAGACATTCCCCCGCCCTAAAGACCAGAAAAATTCCGTTCATACTGTATTTTTGTACAATTAGTACAAAACGCTTTCAAAGAAACTGGTGAAAATGTATTGAGGAAGGGGAGTGTATTGAGGGGGTACTGTAGCAACGTCGGGTCTGTCTGTTCTGCCAAACGAGAATGAAAAAATAAAGAATTAGATAAAGGATTCGTATAGATAGAGATAGCGATTCCTAACACAAAGCTGCTTCGACGATAGATTAGTTGACCAAGATATGTGGGAATCCCTCGAAGCGGTTTCGCCCTTAACCGTCTGATTGAAAAATTTAAAGTTTTCGAAAATCTCTTGCCAGTTTATATCGATGTCGAAGTGATCCTACACAGCTTTAAACCGGCAATGCGGCCATATGCGGTCAAAAAATGACCACTGAATGGGTTAAATGGGTGTCTTTCTTCATTGGCAACATTCCTTGTTCCACAACCTGCGCCGTGAAGCAGGCGAAATCAGTCCTGCGCACAGCGCCCACAGGCACATGAACATGCATAGCAGTAGACGTACAGTAGACTCTATACAGTTATACAGTAGATGTACAGTCCCAACTTTTTGGCCGTACCTACAGTATGTGATGTGTACAACCAGAACCAAGGCCAGGAACGACTTTAATTCCTCCGGTGCAGAGGGAATGAATAGTTGGGGGAGCGCTGCGGGGGGACTCCAAAAAGTTCGTATCCTGACCGCATTTT
This sequence comes from Mesodorylaimus sp. YZB2_4, assembly GCA_030248295.1. NCBI lineage: Eukaryota > Metazoa > Nematoda > Enoplea > Dorylaimida > Dorylaimidae > Mesodorylaimus > Mesodorylaimus sp. YZB2_4. The sequence continues at coordinate 35,575 of JASANH010000172.1, forward strand.
AAAAACTGAGTATACAATGCCATACTATTTCGTATTCGACATAGTCTTCCCTGACTGAGACCAATGAACTTGTTTTTAAACATTGTGCAATACCCGTTAAAATGAAGGATCACCCACACCCTTAGAAAACTCTTCAGTCGCTGATTTCACTCCCTCGTCACTCTCAAGTCTTTCCCCATAAACTTTTCTTGGTTGTCCGAATAGGTAGTGATCGCTGGGTGCCAGGTCTGGACTGTATGGTGGATGATCAATTTGTTTGAATCCCCATTCATCGATTTCAGCCTGAGCAACGCGCGGGGATAACATCAGCAAAATAAACTGCTTATGGTCTTTAGTAGGTCCGCAAAATCAGTCAAATTTGTAATTTCTCTGACCCAACTCTGCAATAGATGACAATATTTCAAGAATGCGTGAATGGATCAGCGTGATTTTTTGCAGAGTGTGGGATATGTGGCAGTGTAACCTATAAATTTCACTGCTGCAGCTCATGGGGAAGGTACTCAGGCAACTAACTTTTTGAACCCCCTCCGTACACCATATATGGTATTAAAGTTTTCTAATTCGGTCATTTTTTCGAGAATTCAACTGAAACACTTGCTCTTCAGCTGGAATACATCATAGGAATGCAGAATTCAAGCGATTCAGCAGTTTTATATAATATAGTTTTATATATATAATTATGAATTTTGGCAGTCAAGCAAAGCTGAACAGGTACGTTCTGGTTAGGCCAGAAAAGGCCCATGTATCGCGTACAGTTCATCTTCTGCGCTGTAATTTTAAATCGTCCGCGCACATGCGACATGGGCAACAATGGCAGATGGGGGGGGGGGGGGGGGAGGGGCTGGTTTCTGCCTGTGCGCGAGCGATATAAATTGCAAGAAAGAGGATATACTGTGCACGATACACTGGCCTGATGTCAGCGATGCTCAGGATACGGCGCCCTACACTGGTCGTGTCAACTTTAGGCCCACCAGGCCAAGGCCTCGTGGTTTGCTGGTAGCTTAGGCGTCTGCCTCTCACGCCAGGTGCGCAGTTGCGGGCGAGTGTTCGACTCGCGGGCCGGTAAATCATTTGGTGTAAAATGTGTCCCTTCACCCTCGAGTGCGCATAAGCTGTTGGTGATGTGGTAAAACATGAACTTTTAATTCTCACATGTTTCCTGAACTCTATTGAGGAGATAAAAGCTTTCTCGAAAAATATAAGAAAGGTGAAAGTTTCATCCATCTTTATTGTCCCTAACATTCAAAAATTCATTTTCGCTGAAATTCAGCATTTTTCATTTATGATTTCTTGGCCGTCTAGCAAAACTAACGATAAGCACGTCTTGCCTATACTTCTCTATTCAGACAAATTTTCATGAAAAATTTTGAGAAACAGAGTCCAGAAATGGTCGCATGCCCGCTGCAATTCCATTATCGATAGTTCCATTATCTCAGGCAGTTAGCGCACCTCACATCCAGTTTTTGCCAGTTTGCTCCGCCCACGTTAAACAGGTTTTTATTTACCCGCCATTCACTTAAAACTGTGCACCGTTTCCGGTTGCAAAACCAGTACCGCGCCTCGCAATGGGGCCTGCGCGGCAATCTACTCCCCTGTTTACTCGGTTGACGTTTACTCGGTCATTTTGCGAAAAACAATCAGCAACTTGTCAATCCCGAGATCTGGGACAAATATGGATGAGTAATTCTTCATCTTTTGCGTTACAGACACACCTGGAGCCAATGTGGGAGACAATGTACGTTTTTCTTTCATTCTCGGCCAATTACCGCCTCAATCCATCGCAGTTGCAACTATTCATTTATTCCTCTCCTTCGACAATCACGACAAAATCGTTGATTTAATGATTTACAAATACATTAGCGAAGGAGAAATTGCGGCGACACCTCTAGTCAAGCGGAAAGTCAAGGTGAGTGATAGGAACAGGGAAAAAAGGGGCCATCGATCTAGAAGAGCAAGAGCTTAAAGATTTTTAATCTTGCAGGCGGATTCTGACGGGCGCATCACGGCTGATATAACAGCTCAAGTAAGAAAATGGCTCGAAAATCCGACAACCAATCACGGATTGTTGATCAAAGCGGAAATTGACGGTCAATCCTGCATAAATCATACAACGGGTGCGCCAAGCAGCAATGAAGTAGGGCAAAGATACCACGTTTCTTGTACCATGCTTACCACTGGCGCTTTTTCAGAATATTTTGCTGCATCTGCAGATTTCGAACTCTGGCTCAATGCCAGATCCCCCGTGGGACATGTCGTCTGAACGTTCAGAACAAATTTGCTCGCTAGAAAACCCGATCAGTAATTGCTGCAGATATCCATTGGAAGTAAGTCTGTTGTTTGAGGCATGGTTATTCGAACGTGCTGTGTGCGAATGTGCTCGAACATGCCGCGAAAAATGTACCGAATAGAGCACAGATTTCATTATCATCTTCTAGATCATCTTGGAACAAGTCGGATTCGGATTCGTAATCAGTCCAAAGCGAGTCAATGTAAGTTCTGTTGGCCTGCACTATTTCTGCTGCCCATTACTTTTGTGTAGAATCCTTTACTGGTTAGCCTTATGCAGAACGACACAAAAAATACATAAAAATATCCGCAGGGCAAAAGCGAGGACCACTCTAAAAGGGGTCCGACACCGTAGAAAGGATCCGAATGAGCCAAGTGTTCTAAAAGGTCGTACATCGTTTCAAAACGCTCACATCTATCCATCGTTCCCCTAACTCAAGGGACAGGACGAGGGGGCAGGAAACAGGATGTAAGCAAGGTCGTTTATTCAAAAAACTTCCTGCTGTCTCCAGTTTGATCGATCGGTCGTTGCGCACCCTAACGTCGATATGCCCCTATATCGTTTTGCAGTACGAAGTTGGCCATAATTGGCGGGAATTCAAAAACTGTGCGCGGTTTTCGAGTCAGCGGAACGATGGACTAGGGAAATGCTTTTTTCTGCTCACTAGATCATGTACTATTAGCACACCACGCGTACCTACCGAGGGCGAAGGGACACAGCACACCAGAAATGCTCGCCTGGCCTCGGGTCGAACTAGCGAAGTGTGATAAGCAGGCGTCCAGCCCGCCCCACCCATTCCTAAATCCCGTTCCGCCGTATTATTTTTACACAACAGTCTTTACTCATGCGAGATGTGCGAATAGAATTTCAAAGTGACTACTCTAGGATGTTAGTGTGGCTCAATGAGATACATGGCTGGCAAATGTGCTTCTTTAGATTTATCATTGTGTTGGCGAATGTCCATTCGGCTACTTGCTGACTAGTCGTCATGCTCACATGATGCAACAAGCGAGTTCTGCCTCTTCCAGTGAAGAGAACACAGTTCCGAGCGTTGGTCCGTGTTGCGTGCCAACCGAATTTCAGAACTTGACCGTGCTGTACATGCCGAACGAGTACACGGTAAAAGAAACGACCATGGTGAATGTTGTGGCATTGAGATGCGGCTGCTCATAAATAATATGTGCCTCGAGTCAGCATTTTTACAAATGATGTAAACAGTCAGTTTATGTTTGCTCGCCCAAGGCGCAGCACTAAATCAGTGGCATGGAATTATATTTTTACGCGTATGCAGTCAGTAACATCAGGTATCCGTAGTATTTTGGTCAAAATTGTGATTGCTTAGGGAGTTGATAGAGTAACTTCGTCAGGATGATCAGGAAGCATTTTGTCACCTGTCTCCTATCTCCACAAATAGCATTGGGAGGTGCAGAAATTGACTTGCGAGAAATGCGATGACAGTGTCAGAATTTCCCTTCAGCGGGCGAAAGCTTTTTTCTAATTACCTACTGTAAAGTAATCATAACACCTGTTTATTTCTGCAGCCTGTCTTTTCATTAAAGTACCTTGCCCAAGACGAATTATATTCAGCCATGATAAGTCTAGATAAGATTTTCGACCCAGAAAAATAGTCGAGGGCATGTACATACCTAAGTACGAGATTACAGTTGCCGACGACGCTCATTACAGCCTTATTACTCAGTATTCGCATGTTTGTTCGACGGGCGTTGCAAAACGAAACATCCGTGGTTGTCTTTGATGAGTTCCCCGTATGTTGCACCATACGTACAGTACTCTGTCCATAGCCAAGCACTATATGTTTGCTATGTAGCGCACTCGAGGGCTAAGAATCACCTATTTGACAATCATTTATTCCCAGGCGGGAGTCGAATCCTCCCCTGTAAGCGCACCCAACATGCCATCGGGGGCAGACGAAGCTGCTCCTTTACCAGCTTAATGCACAAAATGTCTGGTCGCCACCCCCCCATCCAAGCATGGGTCGACCATTACTCCGAACTAATGAGTATGCGGAGGCCTCAAGAAGAAAACGAAGGCTAAAAATGCGAAAGCGGATTCTTCCCAACAGCTGTTCTTTCTGCCCGTGATGACACGTGATTTTACCAGCCCAGATCATTTCTGAAGGCGACCCGCACAAAAAAAACCAACAATGGTGCTCTAGAAATCATAACTTTATTAATTGAAATCAGGTTTGTGAGATTGCGTTTCAATCAATAGTCCAAGTGTCATGATCTCATAGCCATCACATGGTGCACACTAAGCCTGGCCTGGGTAGCTGTACACGCTTCTCACGCCCGATTCCCTTTGACGAAGTTCTTTGCCACGGAGTTTCCAACGTTCATCATCGATCCTTAAGAAATCGATTCGGTAAACTGCATATTGTGACCTGGCCTGCTCTGCTGGACTGACTTGACTTACCTGCCCAAGTGATGACGCTTTACCTTAAATGTGTCATCCTCACGCACGTCTTCTGGTGGTGGCACAGCCAAAATATCCGATGGTTCCAAGCCGATAATACCAGGCTCTTGCCGAGGCATCGCCCATTGGATAGCAATCATTGTCGAAAAAACCAGTAAGAAAAACGTAGTTCTCATTCTTCTGCCTGCTAGTTCTTATTTTCGCAGTAGAACCCTCTGTTCTGTGGAGCGGCACGACGAGTCTAAAAGAAATAACCTTATGAAAACTTGAGCAACAGAAACCTGCTTAGCCTAAGAAAGCAAATCTAGCATAGATGTCGTGCCGGGGAGAATAAAGCCGGGGCGTAAGGGGCTCTGCCATATTAGATTCATTCAGACGCGGCAAAAACGTGAGCGAGATGTTGAAAAGCCTATTTTCGTGTTTGTCCGAATAGATCCTTTGATTAGAGATAACCGAGGCGAAGCACGAAAGAGACAGTGTTTGTGTGAATGGGAATTAGAAGAGAGCGAATAATAGTTTGAGCACCTGCTGCGGAAAACATTTTCCTTCTTTGTAATAACCATTTCTTAGCACGATTGTTTTGTATGGATTCCGTTTTAGGACTCGTTTTACGCATGCATCCAGGTTTGTCATTTACTGTGTTCTTTTTCTGATGGTTAGACCCCTCTTAGAAAGAGCTAGGGATTTGTTCTGGCCCAAAATTGTCGCATGCGCATGCCATCTTTGCTCGCGAGTCAGGGATGGTATTATACATGTTAAAATTCTGTAGTCGTGTTTTTCTTTACTATTTTTACGTAAAATCGCTACTGAAGCCGGATCAACATCAGTCACAGTGTAGCACAGGCTCTGAAGCCAGCAATGCTTCTCTGACGTGAGTGACTGGGTCTCTTGAGGACTGGCGCATAATCTGGCCAAGTTGATCTTTCATTGGTCTTTGACTGCTATTAGACATGACGCTTTAGATTCTTTTTTTTTCAGGCGGTAAAGAGGCAGTTTCTAGAAATTTGAGAGTTCGCTGCTTTGACTTTTATTCGGAGTGCGTAAGCCCAATAATTAGTCTCGGACTCACCGTCAGGAAGAAACCATCACGGGTGAGGGAGTGCTGCGAGAGCAAGAATTGGTGAGGCGATCCGGGCACTATTTTTCGAAACCAATAGGGGCACTTTGTTGGTCGTCGTCTACTCACTGAGGGCTACAGTAAGCCACCGATAGAGACATGGTTTGCCGCGTGACATTTTATTATTTCATGTAGGCAGTGGGAATATTGGTCGTTGTTCTTGCGATTGTATCTCATGCCTCAAAAAATTGATCAGACACTAAGATTCGACATGTGGGTAATTTTCCTCATTTGAGTCTTTCTTCCACACAATGGATTATCGCATACTTGTTGGAAATGAAATTTGCTAAGCTGGGAACGCAGCGGGGCAAGACCGTGTACAATACAAGAATGAGGCACAAAATCGATAGCAGGAAATGCCACTGATAGATAATAAGCTCAAGGGTCGTTTCGCCGATTAATAAATTTTTGCACTTAATTATAGGGCGCACAACGCACAACTTTTTTAACGCGTACAGCAGTGGCACTTTCTGCCCGAATTGTTTTTCTGTTCACTATGTACATGACTTTGTCACGTGTTATTCGTCACGGGGAAACTATTTTTCAAAGTAGAAAACAGAAAACATACCAGTCAGTTCGAGATTTGGGACAGCCAGGCTGCAACGGGGCTTGTTAAAAGAACCTAGTCGACAATTGCGACAAGCAGCCCTCTGGGTCTGTTTGTGATTGCGAGTAGACGCTTTTTGTTCTTGAGTATTGAGGGCGAGAACACACACCCAGTTGGATCGCAGGTATGTGCAAGGTGTCCGTGATTTCTGCTACAGAAGTGTGGAAACTAATCCTGCAAGCTAATGTACCAAAGGCAGATTTGTAGGGCTGTTGGAAGAAGCTGGCTGGCTCTATATCCTGATGATCTTTTTGCAGTAGGCCGTTTCCCATTTCATATACTGTAGTGAACATGCGTGTGTGTGTGTGTGTGTGTGTGTGTGTGTGTGTGTGTAACATGCCGACGTCCCATTTTTCACCAAGTGATAAGCATATACTGTACTCAGAGGGGCAACCTATGGACCCTTGGTCCTGGTGGAAGCAAGTTGAGTCGTCGAACAAGTCAATGATACCTAAATCACATATCGGCTTGCAGTGCTCTGGAAACTGACTTGCGTAACACTCTGACAGGTAGTTCGTGGCAAGTGGGAGAGTGTAATCGATGCTCTCCCCTGGCTGGTTGGCATCAACCTCACTGGTTGATGCTCCAGCTGTGCGTACAGTATAGTCGCAATACTTGTTCGCTCCAGTCGGAGTTTTTGCCCTCCGCCGACTTCGGGTGGCCGCACTCTCTCCTATGTCTGCCCGGCATGGCTGCACTTGCCATTTGTAATACGGGTCTCGAAGCATATGCTGGAAGCCAAAATGGCGAGATGAAAGTGACGTGGGCTAATCAATGTTTCAGCTCCTTTTTTGGCAAGGCAGAGTGAACTTCCAAAGGCAAACCGTATATATGTTTGTAGTTTCCAGATCAAACGACATTTGATTGTAATATGCACAAAGAATTCTTGCTCAAACCGCGATTCCAGGGCTTCGCGGTCAGTGAAGTAATTTTTGCAACGCTCGGGTCCACAAATGGCAGAATTTTCCTGACTTGCGGGTACTTCTTCGCTTCAGTCTACACAAGTCCTCCTTTTTTTAAATTTTCTGACCCGTTCTCTCTATAGCCAGCTCTCCCACGAGAGCACCCTGGCATCCTGGGTTGGGCACCGACTTCCTTTAGCAATGGTGGGCAAGCTGTGAGCTTCTGTCACTCCACTCGAAGTACCTCGACGGTATCGGGTGATTCACTTACGGCATGGTCAGCAAGGGTTTGTAGTTCGCAGACCAACCTTCGTCATCAGGGATCGAATCCACGACAAGCCTGGCTACTTGCTACCAAGCAACAGTAGTAGACCCACGCCGAAGCCCTGCACTGCCGCGGCCGCACCAGCGTGACGAGCTCGTCAGTCGAATACAATTGCGCTATCGCTGACAGGTCCATTAGTTTAAAGCTAAAAAAAGAGAAAATGTGCTGATATAACAACACAAGACTTTGCTTATCAGTTTGGTTCGCTCAATTTTTTAAAAGCCGCGGCCTCGTGCCGTCGAAGTCTCCTTCTACATTGCAAAATAACCTGCGCGCACAACTGAAACACAGATGCGCAAAAAACCTTAAAAACTGGCGGGAAACTAGAGAACTAGAAATTTACAGCAGCGCGCACGCAGGTAATAATCAGGCATCCAACATGGAAGTGTCGTCATCCGAGTCAGACTTACGATTACCATGTGCACCCAATTTTTATTTCAACCACGCTGGTTGAAATATAAATTCAGCCTCCATTCTTTAGTGTACCTACTCGTGTCAGTACATACCGTATGTACGTTTGCGCCAGTGTTGTCAAAGGTGTTTCCGCCTCCAAGTGTGCACAGGAAACACCCCTGCGATTGAGACAAATTTGCATTTCCTGTTTTGTGAATTTCGCGTAGTCTTTCCGCATTTGGTCATCTGCTTGGAAACAAAAAGAATTCAAAGGTGTGACCTGTGTGTACAGCACAGCGTCAGGACGCAGCATCATGAGCAGCTTCAAATTGATCTTGACGCCCCTTTTCTAAAACAAAATTACTCTGACATTCTTGCAATTAACCTGTCAACAAAGAATCGAGTAGACAGTGCAGAACTGAACTCCCAACAAGGCGATGTTTTAATTTGTTGCGTCGCGTTGGCGTGTTGTTCCGCAGCAGGTACCTACATCATAACGTAAAGGGGCTACGCCATGCCAGAAAACATTATCGTCTCGCCTGTATGTACAGTATAGTGGACGGTTTTCTGAAACATGCTATGAATAATCGCGGCAACACAATAAAACGCTGATCTGGCTGGGACACTCCACCTTCCCGCAATGGCATAGAATTTCAACTAGTGTGTGTCTCAACTGAAGTTTACAGCACCTGTGCTGGGTGTACCTACACACTTCGCAGCCTGCTGCGCGCCTCCATTTCGAAACATCTTGTTGTGCAAATTTCAATAGTACCGCTATCTAATCGCTTGCCTCTTCGATACGGGCCCACTCTCGGCCACTTCAAGCTTGACTGACCTCGCGCAAACAGATATCCTGGATGGCCAGCTATTGCGTGCCTATGCTTCACGTTATTTACAAACCTTCCGCCGCTGGCCTGTTGGCCACTGTGTACGTTCTTTTCTCCTCAACGTCTGCTGTCCGTCGTCCTTTTGCGCGTATTGGCGAAACGAAGGCGTACACGAGTGGCGAAGTCTGTCTGGCGAAGAAGGGTGCGGCTTGGCCTTCGGCCGATTCATAACGCCACACTTGCGAAATTTATTACACTGAACATAACGGTTCTCGTCTATCTGGGTCGAAGGGTACGCGTTGATCGGCGCAGTTAAATTTAACCGCTGTCTAATATTTCCCCGCGTTCAAAAAATACAATTACGAAAATTGGTTTAATTATTTTGTGGAAAAGAATCAGTACATACTATTATTTTGCAGAGTGTCAAGAGTTATTGCGGCCATCGCGCGAACAGCTGGCGACGGTCGTCTTCACCAGCGGGTGGTGGTCGAATTGAAAGTGCATGATAACTTGAGTGCAATTTCTAACGTACTTTCGAATAAGAACTGATTGGCGAGGAATGGCGACTAATCTTGACCGTCGGCGACTCAAAGTCGATTACCCATTGACCAGTGTACCAGTCCTGCCTCCACCACCGACACCGCCTTCGACGAGCGATGCGCAAAAGCCATCGACTTTAGCCGGCTTACCCAGTTTTGTACACGACCCTGTGCTAAATCGAACTTACGCTGTGGGACGATTCTTGGGAAAGGTAAGAGGATTTCGTGATTTTCGGCCCTATTCCAGCTGCAACGTTGCTGGGTCGGGTAGGACGTATCAGAACTGACTGCACCCTCCAACCAGCGACTTGTGGGTGGGTTCGATAACTGAGCTGACAAATTGTCAAGTCGATTCGGAAATTACCTGCTTCTGCTTGTAAGACTGCTTTTGCGTTTTTCCTCTGCTCAAACTGATTTGATTTATCTCCATTCCCAGTGGTTTTTCAACTTTCTTGTTTTTGACATACAAGCCATCGGAAGTTTCTTGATGGCAGCTTGAGTGGTGAAACTGCATTTTTTCTAAGTTATATGAAACTTTTTGCTGCTTCAAATTTGAATTTAAGCGCTGGCGTTTGAGATCGTTCGTCTCCTGTGAGCCGAATTTTGTTGTCGTCCAGCTGACGTTTTGCCACCGATTCTTACTTCCCTGTAAACTGTCATTGTGTCGTGACAATGGAGCTCTTCTCCGATCGAGGATGAGAGTCGAATATCCGTAGTCTAGCCATCGAATATAAATCCCTGAATGGGGCTGGCTGTTGGCAAGAACCCTTTTTGTCTGGCTTCGTGTAGATCGTCTTGTCTGCTTGTCATTTTCCAAACTGTTGACCTTTTCTATCAATGATCGTCTGCTTTGCGGAGACGAAAGGGGAACTGGCAACAAAATTGATTGATACATATGGTGGGGTGTTTGTGTTGAACTATGCGCTGCCGGGGGCAAACAAACGTGAGCGTGCCCATATTCAGCGGAGTGTCATTCTAAAGTTTTGCGCATTTTTCTCATACCAGCCGCGTGAAACTATTTAGCCTTGGCGGAGGCCATATACTAAATACAGGAAAGTAGTTGTCTATGCGTTGGTTTTTCTTGAACGAACGCCCGCAATATGGTTCCCATCGTTCATACCGACAGTGTCGAATTTGAGAATACTCATAAAAAGACCGTTCTTTGTGAAAACCGAAGCGAGTCGAGGTCAAAACGGCATGATCAGATTTTAGATGCCTATCACGCAGCGGGTTCACTTTCGTAAAAAGAGAAATCCACATGAGATTGGTTTTGACAATCTTGTGGCCAAATAGGCACTTTCGGGGATCATTGGACTTTTTGCCACGCGCAATGGCCTCGGTTCAATTTAAAATTTCGTCATGATACTTCTTTGTATTCTTTTCTCGTCGATGATGAATTATTTTTTTTTGTCGAACGAAGTTGACCAAAACACTATCCATTTCCGGCTTTCACTTTTCTATCCAATACCGCAATAGGGTTATGTAAGGGTATAATGTGAAACAGTCCAAGAAAACGTCCAAGCACTGGTTCATTGCTTTTTCTCACGCCCCGCATTTCGATCGGCGACAGGCACTTTGTGTTCGCTAACTCCTTCTGCGCAAATAAATTTTATTGAACAAACACATTTCACAAAGTGTGCTCGCCATAGAATGAAACATGTGCTCGTATAATCCCTGCCCACTGAGAAAACCAGTTTATGGGTGTGAAATGACAATTTTTATGAGATAGGATAAGAAAGTCGCAGAAAGAATTTTGCATAACATGCAACCAATGATGTTATCAAAACGCAGTAATCGTGCGGCCCTGTTAGAAAAACTATAAATCTCAAGTTCACATGCATCTGTTGTGTTTGAATTCTAAAGTGTACACATCTCGGCTCGACTGTAAGTGGAAATTATTTCGACCATAGTCTGTTTGTCAACACACAATTCCACATTGATGCTATTTTTGCGCACATGTATAAACAAGTATTTGGCCATATATAGTAAATAATCAAGAGGTGTATTGACGACTGTGGCGTGAAGCTACCTCTTGTGATGATCAGAAGGGCTATATATGTGTGCATGTTGTTTTCGCGACAAGAGCATCAGGCCAGGCGGAAGCACGAAGCTGATAAAATAGTGCTAGTGTTTTGCGCGGCTTTTAGTAATAGCATTGCTAGGCACACCAAGCAGTCTGCCCTTGAATAACATCGGTGTATCACAACCAGCCCCAAAAGCGCATGTGATATCCAGTCATAACTTGGGTAAAAACTACTGGCTTATGTCATGGATAGACTAGGATCCTGATCTCGGTCCTGTCAGGATTTGACCCATCCTAATTCCGATTCCAATCCCGAGATTGATTTTGCATGGGGGTTTCGCATATGTACAAATATGTATAGATATATATATTATATATGCATACATATATATATGTATGTATTATATATATGTATATATATATATATATATCTATATGTATGTATATATATAATATATATATATATTCGTATATATGATGGCTTATGCAAAAATCTGAGGCCCGCTTTTTATTGCGATTGCCCTGATCCCGACCTATCCCTGGCTTATGTTTCTATCATGTTCTTGTTTCTGGTGTCGCCAATAGTTTGCTGCAGCCTGCTCCTCTCGGAGTCTTCCTAGCCAGCAACCCTGCTGTTGACGTGTGAGAGGTCGTGGCCTACATGATGTCTCGTATTCTTTTTTAGGGTGGTTTCGCTTGGTGTTACGAGGTGGAGGATATCCATGATCATTCCCCATATGCTCTCAAAATCATTCCAAAAACCGACAAAGTGAAAGAGCACAGAAACAAAGTAAGATGCTTATCATATCTAGAGCTCTGTGTTCAGATACAGTAATATTCAGGTACTACGCGAAATCGCTTTGCATTATCCACTTGAACACGAGAACATTGTTCGTTTGTTTTCTGCTTTCGAAGATGATGAACTTATTTACATGGTTTTGGAATTGTGCCCGTCGGATGTAAGCCGCGTCCGGCTGGTGGACGCCCCTATCGAAGTTTGAATACTACATATAATTTTTTTCAGACTCTTGTGCATTTTTTGAAAGAACGCAAATTTTTGTTGGAACATGAAGCTCGACATTTCCTTCGCCAACTTTTGTTGGGAGTTCAGTATTTGCACGACGAAGCGCGTGTGTTGCATCGTGATTTAAAACTAGGCAATATGCTCTTATCAAAAAATTTGTGCGTAAAAATCGCCGATTTCGGGTTAGCGACTGATCTAAACGGGAACAACGCCGATCTGCTAGCGTAAGGATGAGTTTGGGGTTTTACAGTGATCGCTTTTTGTGCTTACATGAACATATCTTAAAAAATTTCAGGCAAGTATGCGGGACACCGAACTACATTGCACCAGAAGTACTTCGAAAAGAAGGACATTCCGTATACAGCGAATCTTGGTCCATTGGATGTATTTTGTAAGTCTTATGTAAACCAACACTATATTATTGGATTGAGGATTTTACTAGCGCGGTTTTCCATCTAGGTATGCCATGCTTTTCGGAAAACCTCCTTTTGAGACGAATTCCGTGAAGCTGACTTACCATATGATTTCGGAAGGTCAATTTTCGTATCCTGTGTCTGGTCCTTGGATTAGTCACCAAGCTCGCGATCTAATTCAGTCATTGTTACACCCTCTGCCTTCATGTCGACCGATCATTGCTCAAATCTTGAATCATCCATTTATGGCTATGGAAGCTAAACTGTCGATTCAACCATCGGTCACAATTCAGGAACACTATTGCGGCTTGAGGTTAGAGTCGAGTGATGCGCAACAGAAAACGATCAGTCAACAAGTGCTGGGTACAGTGACAAAGGAACGGTACGAGCTGTATCGCCGTAATGTTCAAATTTTGACTCCGCCAGTGCCTGCTACGATGCTCAATAGTGCGCGTTCGGCCAACAAATCGCCAGATAGTGGGTTCAATTCTGTCGTGTGTGCTATGGACGCTTTGGGACATGCCAGTTTTGGACCCACTAAAGAAGCGAAATTGACAGGGTGGATGCGTTGTTATTATGAGGCTTTGTGCGATATTTTAGGCAAGAAGTGTTTGTCTGGTGACAATGTTTCAGAAGGTAATATCTTAAATCACTTTATTGCAGGTAGAAAATAAGTTGCAACATCTGTTCGTTTTAGTTTCTTCCAATGGTCAGAATAATCCGATTTATGTAAGCAAGTGGATCGATTACAGTAATCGATATGGATTCGGATGTCAGTACAACAATGGTGGTGTGTCAATAATGTTAAACGATGGCACTCGATTGTGTTTATCTCCTGATCGCCGATATTGTCGTCGGTGGCAAGGGTCAGTGGATGGGGCACCGAATATGTGGCCTTCTGAAATGTTCGACATGACTCAGTGTTCGTCAATGGGCGAGGGTGCCAATGTGCTGCGTCATTTTGTTCGATATATGGATTCGAATCTTGTAGCAGTAAGGAATATTCGAAATAAACATGGCTTCTAAGAAAACATTGTTAATCTTTGTTTTAGTGCGGACTCTCGGATACTCAAGCCTCGTATAGATCGACTGCCGTGCCGTTCGTGGTTATGTGGCGTCGTTTTACCGATTGCATTGTGATTGTTCTTTCTGATGGAACATTCCAAGTAAGTTTGGATAATATTCTTATTTTACAAATTTTCGATGTTTCCAGTCGGCTCGTCCTCTTTGAAAATTAATAACCTCTTTTCCAGGTGAACTTCTTTGAGCATCATACCAAAGTGGCTCTAAGTCGTGCAAGCGATGGAAATGAAACACCGACGTCCGTTTTGACCTTTATCGATGAGTCACGCATTTCTCGCACCTATTTGCTCACTTGGACGGTTAGAAAAGTAGTCAACATAAAATTGTTGCAGCGCATATGTGACTTGCTGGCTACGTATATTCTCCCGCCTGTCGAAACCTACTCTGCCGATTTGTAAAAATGCCTTATTTTATGTTATTTGTTAATTCTGATTCCGGCCTCAAGTTCTTTGTGCCTTACGACTTGTTGATTTTGTGTTCGTTTTGTTGGTTTTAAACGTGTAAGAAAAGATTGTGCCCTGTGACGACGTCTGACCATTTTTTCGCCCCTATATTTTGCGTGTAAAAATCTGTACACCTCCGCCTATAAAACAGTTGCAAGTGTTTTGCAGAAAATGCTGGCGCTAGAAAAATTAGATATGATCCCAGAAGTGCTGCTTGCAAATTGATGACTTAGAGGGTCGCTTAGAGGGGTTAGAGGGTAGAGGGATTTTGGGGAGGGTCCACGGTGTGGACCCTCCCCAAAATCGAGTCGTTGCTATGCTCCATGGTTCGTTCTCGCCAATACTTGTCTGAAATACGTCTGGGTCCATATTACTGGAGGGAGTGGGCGTAGCTTAGGGTTTTATAGCGTTTATAGGGACCCTATAGGGTTTTATGACCCGGAGTTATGCCTTTGATCATGCACAGCGTAGAAACTCAGGGTCGCCTACGTAGTCTTTAAACCTGTCATGGCTGAAACATCAGCCTGATGAGTGATGCTCGCAGCTGCCGGACTCTGTCCATATGGGATTAATAGCTGCATACGTTTTTTCCGCTGATTAATCAACAAATATGGCAACAACAAATGTCTTTGAACTGATCCATCATTGACACACCCTGCTAAAAATACGTTCCGCAATGAAATGCATCATTTCCATGAATGTCATTAGAGCCAGCATCGACCGAACCACCGAGCCGGCCGAACCGAACCACCGGATTGGCGATTTTTTCCGAACCGAACCGAACCGGCTTTTTTGGACCGAACCACCGAGCCGAACAACCAATTTCGAATTTCCTCTTTTATTGGAAAAGAGGCGGTCATTTTCTTTGAGGTTTCCTTTTAGCTATAAATTTCTCTGTCCCTTTTGTCTTAATCATATAGGCCTTTCTTCATTATCTTCAAAATTTCAATTTGAAAAATGGTTAGAAAGGAGTGACTTCTGAATATTTTGAAAATATCGGGTGCCATAAAGAATGGCACTAACAGAAATGGCTAGTTTTCTACGGAAGCAGTCGCGTTGTAGTAAACTTTACACTAACACAGGAAGGATAGAGCAATTGCTTCATCAGGCAGTGCACTCACAAATCAGAGTACATAATACTGAACAGTTGCCTGTACAACAAGTGAAAAGTCAAGACCTCAGAAATTTGGTTACACCGCTGGTCCTGTCGGGTAAAGTTACAGTCAATGATTCCGTTCAAATGGAAATGGTTTGTTAGCAGCTGAGAAGTATGGAAGAAAGGTATTTGGGAACAACTGGACATCTCAGCAAGATGGCGCGAAGGCTCAAACCCACTAAGATTCAGAGAAATGGTGCAGGGATCACTTTCCCTGATTTTATCGAAGCTAAGCGTTGGCCTCTAAATAGTCCCAATTTGAACCATTAGACTAGTCAGTCTGGGAAGAATTTGCTTATGCAATAAACTGTGATCGAGTGAAGTCCAAAGCAACTCCAAAAGCTGAGTTAAAGCTTGCCGTGTAATGACTATCCCCGATGTTGCTCGCCTAACCACTTGTCTACGGGCTCGGGTTCTCAGGGGCTTCGGGTTGTAGTATGAGGACTCACAACCCGGAACCGAACTCACCAAACGTGCACAGACTACGATGAGCCATACTCGATTATTGACCACACAGATATTCCCGAAACGCACGCACACTACCACTCTCGGTGACAGTCGACCAACAGTCTCTCTAGCAAAGCAACGCACACGCCCGACCAGAAGTATGCAGCATTACACTATCACTCGGATACACGCGGACGCACGCTATCATTCCAGCACAGCTTCATCACAGCCGAAACGAACTCGTTTGGATATTGTGAAAAAAGTTGTGACAGTTGGTACTTCGGCTATATCGCGTCTTAAAAACGAATGGTGAATATAACGGCTAGCAAACTAGGTCAAACTGACACAGAATCGAATGCTGAACACAATGGTATCGAATTTATCGCGATAACTTGCAGATTAAGGCTGGTAGAAGACGAAACATCACCGGGTCATTCTTTATGGCACTCGATATAGATGATGATACTTTCTGTAGGATGTGCTAAGGGTGAACATAGAAAATTCGGTTCGGTTCGGTTCGGTTCGGCTCGGTAGGTAGGTTCGGTTCGGTCGGTTCGGTCC
>JASANH010000605.1:0-51900 GCA_030248295.1 Mesodorylaimus sp. YZB2_4
GTGCCTTTTGCTTAGGCCGGTTGTGCCTTCTGCGTACGCGCATGCCGCGCGTGGGTTGTATCCGACTAATCTTTTGCGCACGCGCCCCACAGGTTGATCCTGTTAGGTTGCTTTCAGCTCAGATCGCTTCTCGATCTACCCTCATGTGCCTTTGATCGTCATGATCTCAATATGGCCGGTTGAAATTCGTCGATCCCTGTGATCTAGGACGTTTGTGAGTGTGTAAGTTTTTGGAAAGGGAGGGGGGAGATACCCGCCCTTGCGGGTTTAGGCGCCATGAGTATTAATTGTTATGTAGGGGTTTATGCTATATGCGTTTGTTCGATGTGCCCCTCTTATCAGCTGGTTATACCGCACAGAAGATTTCTCTCTAGGGCACGGGCGCACCTATCCTTGGGCAGCAGGCTTCTGCATACGTCCACCCGACTTTCGGTAGCAGCGCTTGTCTGCATGCCAATCATATCTTGGGCTCCCCTTTTGATCTGACTGCTCGACGGAAGGCCGGCGGATCAGGTGTCTAAATTCTTTCCCTGATCGCAATTGGCGCTCCCGCTTTCCTCTACTCCGGCTGCGGTTAGCTGGTCTAGAAGGAGCGTGGGGTCACGCTCAATTGGCGGAGGGAGAAGTGCAACCCACATCCCTTGATGAGGGTTCCTTCTCCGTTCGGTGCAGACCGCCCGGCGACACGTGTGTCTCGTGCACGTAGTGTCCTTCCATAGGCCTCTTTGATGAGAGCAGAGCGAGCCCAGATATAACCGGTTCGATCTGGTTATGTTCCGCGCCCGGATCGGTCCTCTGACCGGCCCGCCTGACTGCTCATCAGTCATCATCTACTCGTCGATCGGTGCGGTTGGGTCTATTCCCCCAGCTGCCCTTCTCCCATAAGTGCTCTTCACTTGGTTGGTTGTACCAGCGTAGAGGTGTCCGCCTGTCGGCCTAATAAAGGTGTATCTCTATTAGCGTCCGTTTCAGTAGGGACCGCGCAGGGTAGATTCGAACCCATGGCATTTAATGCCTTGCACGACTGAAATTCTATGAATAGAACAGTATAGTGTCGAAAGTTAGATTTGTCGCTCTGTTTTCACTGGCCCATAGCACATTCAGATGGCATGCTAGGAATATGTAGGTCTCATTGGGTGCTGCATTCTTGAGCTATGGAAATACATGACTTCCGACCACTCGCATGATCGATCGCTCTGACCGCCCCATGACTCTTTTTGTCTTGTGGCTTCGCTTCGAAGCAGTCAGACACGGTCTGACGGGCACCTAGTTCACAGCCATATCACAGGAACAAACCAATTAACACGGATACAGTAACTATCTTTTGATTTCAGTGTATGCTTTCAAAAACCTCAGACTATTCCTACTGTAGGAGTTTAGTTTACCCAACAAGACCAAGTGCCTTGCCAAACATCACTTATACAGCACACAGCAACCAAGGGTGCCACAAACATCACCAATCCGTGTCTAGCGACTTCGCCATCTGGACAGCCCTGTCTTCATTTTCGCTTGCCCAGAATCGATATCAGTGTCTGACGAGGTGAGGGAACGGCTCTGGTCGCAAGATCGCCCTCGTTTTTGCGCACGTCGAGCAGCGTTCAATCGTTTACTGATCACGTGCACAGCCCCTAAAATGGGCGATGGTGATAAGCGAGAGGGTGGTGGAATAAGCGTCACTTCCAGAGGAGTCGAATCAATCGCTAATGGGAAATTGACTGTCCGTTTCCGTCCCATGGCCGCCTTGCCATTTAGGGCATTGATTGAGGGGTTTCGTCTGGATTCGGGGGACATGGTTCGAGGTGTACGTGTGGACACGGACGAAGTATTCGATGGTTTATGATTGACTGGCCAAGCAGAGAGTGCCAAGTTCTGCTGGCGTTGCTGTGCATTAGAGCAGTAGCTGGAGGACAGCTTCGGTCCATTTATGGAAATTGCGGATATCTTCCTGCTCGGACTCGGTCCCGGACTCGCGCCTAAGCCCGCCGTAGAAGGATGTCTTAGCCAGAGCGAGGCGGGCCCGGGTTGTATGTAAGTGCGGTTATCAAATCGGCAGCTGCTGTTGAATGTTGCCATCGATGGTCTCCCACGACCACTCCCTCCGCCGCAGGCGAAGGGCAAGAACCGGCCTCGGAAGTTGTTCGATGCCAGGCTGTAGAGGACGGGATTGATACACGAGTTGACGTAGGTCATCATGTGAGCTAGGAGCTTGACAATGAAAAATATCTGGTGATTGTTTTGAATCCAATCCAAGGCTTTGACATCAAAGTTCAACCAGACCACGCTTAGGTTATGAGGCATCCAACAAAAGAAAAACAGGAATGCTAAGGCGAACACGAGCCAGCCGACTCGACGTCGTCGCCTCAGTCTGACACCCATCGCCGTGCCGCCCCATTCCCCACCAATACTGTATTTGGCCGCCTGTCGACTGACGGCCGGAGATGCCAGATCGTGTCCGTTGGCTTGCTGACCAGTCATAGTCCCGTTGACACTGATCAGGGGTTGGTGAGTAGCCGTGCGAATGGACTTGGCCACGAGGACTGCCATACAAAAGATGATGCAAGAGGGAATGAGAAACCCGATCAGAAATACGAACAGGATCATCCACTTGCGGTAGTGGTAAGTAGAATCGGACCAGGCATCGTAACACGCAGTCCTGATGTCCCCTTCGCCATTGTCGTGGTCATCGGCTTCGTAGAGGATGAGCCACGGGAAGGATAAGAGGGCCGCGATGGCCCAGACACCAGCGCTGATTCTCATGGCTTGTCTCGGATGGCGCCATTTGACCGATTTTAGCGGATGACCGATGGCCACTGCCCGATCCACAGACATCATAGTCAACACCCACACTGTGGCGTATCCGCAGGTGAATTGGAGAAAGTGGGCCATCTTGCACATTACCCACCCGTACGGCCAATGGTTCAAAATATAAACAGTGCCTTGGAAAGGGGCGCAAAAAAGTAAAAATAGCAAATCAGCGGCGCTCAGACTTAGAATATATGCGTTGGTGGTGGTCGTCGTGGGCATGAATGCCCGAGAGCGTTCTTGTAATCGAGCCCTTATCAAGACAGAAATGACTAAAATATTGCCCACTACACCCGCTATCAGCAACGAGGCTAGGACCACGGCGAAAGGGACTAGCAGCGTGGGGGGCAAATCCAAGACCGCGCCATCATCTTCTCCTAGATCGTAATTAAAGGAATCAAAATCGTAGTCCAAGGGTCGACCATACACAAAATTCTTATCACCAGTCCTCGATCTCCACCACGTGCTGTTCGTGGTCAAGTTCCTGGCGAGCATGGATTTGGGGTAGAGAAACATGACCATAGGTGTAACTGATCGGAGTCAACCGAGGGTGGCAAACAGGCCAGTAATTGTGACCAAGCTACAATGTTGAGTCGTGCTAAACTCTCGTCCCTGATGGCACGCGAGTCGTGTAATCCTTGGCCAGAATAGGAGGTGTTCGTGCATCAAACCAAAAGACAGGCGAGAGAAATAAAATTCAATGATACAAGTGCCCACAGCTGCTGACCAAATCAGACTCGCTCCATTGTCACTCGGCGGCGAGGAATGCAAAAAAGATTCTGAAACCAAGAAATATTCTCATTAGCCATTGTATTCGATTAGTGAAAAGTGAATGCAGCTAAACTATTATATTCCACCCCACTACAAGCTGAATCGGACGAGAGAGCGACACAGTGATAGGCTTGCTCGAGGTAGTCTAAGGCGTGCCGGAAGAGGGACTAGGAACCACCCTCCTGACCAATTTGTTCGGCCACCTAGAAAGGGGCGCAATGTTGAAACAGACTAGGTTTCATGGCTAGCTGGCGGGCGGCGAAAAGCCAGGCTCGACGGCAAGAAAAGATTCGATATGACGGATGCGTTGTAGTGAGCAGCTGAAAACGAATGAAGGTAAGCCAGTGCGACATTCGCCTGCCTCCTGGCTAGCTTTTATGGATTGTTAATATATGACTTGTATAATGCTTATGGACTGCTTCCCCCTCTTTCTGACCTCGAGCATTCATTCGCAATCAAAGCACTAAGCATTTTCTGCCCGGCCACCACCCGGTATACACAATTGCATGCTACGGACGCAGGGAACTGAAAGGTAGAATAAGAATATTCCTGGATTAAAAAAAGGACCGATCATCTAATTGCTTCTTCTAGGTGCGGAAAAATGCCATAAAGGTCACTGCGGGAGTCGCCCGCCACGAGTACCTTACAAGGAGTACGAAAATTGCCCGCCATTCTGTCCACGATCGTGTAGTCCCCATAAGGGACGATCGGGAGAGCAACAGCACTCGGTCTATTACACTCGAGGTGTCCCTCGGAACAAAACCTCAAGCACTCACTCGAGGCCGTGAGCAGTCATTCGAATTCACTTACCTGTCCTCAAACACATTTCCGATGCCTCTCACCCAGAGCTAACATGGGCATATGAGATGCTTGAGAAGCCTCGGCACATTGTGCCTGCACCCTTGGGCCAACGCCGATGTTTTGGCCGGAATCCTTATCACAGTAGTAATTAGCGAAGTGGCACCCCGTTAGCTCAATCCAATTGTCATCACGAGGACCCCTGGGAAAATGGGATAGGAAACGTGAATAGATAACTGTTCTCGGCATGAAATATGAGTTGGGAGGGTGGACCGAATAGCTAAGATGGCTGGCGAGTGGAACTATAGATGATAACGGACGAGCACACGGGCCAGTAATGGCATTTCCGGTTCGGCCATGTATGGAAGTTGAGGACGAGCCATAAGTCTTATTAGCTGGGCAGGCTTCGCAGGCACCTTACTGAATCATACCTCGGATTGAGATGTCAGCATCAGTCATTCTTGCGGGGGCCTGAAGGCACGCACATCTAAACTTGCCTCTGAAAAATCATTTTACGAGCATGGTGGCGGGCTCGGGTGACGACTGTCCATCGAGCAATTGGCCCGTGCCCAAGTGTTAGCCATCTGGGCGAGCGAGACTCCCTTTCTTGTTCACTTGGTTAATTTCAATGCACTGTCAGCATGGCGCTCATTGAATCGATCTCGCGCGAAGGAAGCAAGTGGGAACAATGGGGATGTTTATAGGAAACCGTGCTTCCCATATTTGCCTCTTCTTGGATACCATGCCCACCAATCGACCGCCCAAACGGGTGTGCAGGGGTCATGTACATCGTCGCTTACCGTGCCAGTGATACTGGGCTAGGGGACAGTACGAACAAAAGCCAGTGCGCCTGTCCGCATTATCCGCTTATCCTAGCACAACGGGCCCGAGCGCAGGAAATGGCCCCATGATCAACAACCAGAATCGACCGGCAGGCTGTGGCCATGGACACTTCGATCCGATGCGGTGAGAGCTCGACGATCGAATCGAAACACGCTCTTCTAGGGAACCTGAACCTGCTTCCCTTTCGAGCAGGGAGTGCAGAAGAGAATATCCTGTCATTGGACACGTCATCCGCTCATACGCAAGCACCACACATCGTTTCAGCAGCAGGACATCCCTTATTACGTACTTAGTACCACAAGTCACCTATGCGCAGTCCGTGACAGAAAGAAAGGCGAGGCGAATCAAAAACGACGCATCATAAAACATGACCAGGAGTACCAATCACACTCACTCAGGCTGCCTTTCCCGTTTTCCCACTCATCTTCTTAGCTGGCCCCTTCTTGACTGGCGCTGGCGATTTTGGAGGTGCCGCTTTTTTCAACGACAAAGAACGTTTCGACCGTCCTTTGACCGAAGGCGGCCCTAGCGCTTCCGATTTTGCGGCTTGCTTGGCGGTTTCGCTTTTGGTGCTGCTTGATTTGTTCAAAAGTCGGCTGGACGATTTGGAGATTTTGCTTCTGGACGAAGTGGATAATGGCGTAGGAGAGTCGCGTTTCGATACATCGCTCATGGCTGAATCGCTATCATCGTTTCCTGATCGGCCGAGTGATCGAGCGGGACGAGGAGGGCACTTGTAGCCCCAGACAGGGCCTCGTTTCCGCCTGAGTCGGAGAATCCAATACAATGAAGCCAGCAGTAGGATCAACGTGACCGCGACCGATGCCGCAACCATCGTAGTTTGCCAATCATGGGCCGAGTACTTGGGCGTTGTTATCTCTCCAGTCGTCCCCGGATCACCCTTGCCGAAGATACCCGTGCTATTCGACGATAGTGTTATTCCTGGACGAGTTCTCCCAGGATAAACTGGACTCATCGCACAAACCGACCCCTCGACGAACTATCCGACTCGACACAACCAGCTCAAAAACCAAAATGAACGCCTCCGCAAACCGCCGGGACTCCCTGAACCAGTGTAACGTAACGTAAACTCTCAAAATTTGAATTTCGCGCTCTTATGGTCAGGTTCGACTTTGTGCGCAATGGCCGCCTTCTGCCACCCGTTTTCCAATTTTTGGCGGGAAACGCTGTAAACTCGTTGAAGACCAAGTTTTGATAAAGATAAATTCCATCAGTTGTTTTGAAAAATTTTAGCGCAATGGAAATCGACTTAGACGATTTCTTGCAATATCCAGAGGACGATTTGTTTCCACAGGATTTCGAAGATAGAGATGCTGACAGGTATGATCAAAAATAAAATCATAAATTTTGCTTGCAAGAAGTGATTGTTGCAAGCCTACCACTAATCTAAGGCTCAGTATTATACGTAAAATAATACCCCAATTCGATCACCTGTTTTTTTCGCTGCTATGACGATATAGGCTTAGGTAGCCAATTCATTGGTCGGTCATGCGATATGAAAGTAGGCTATGCAAAACACTTCTCGGTACGGTGTGGAACAACCTACTCAACAGCCCACAGATTACAGCCTTCCGCGTGCCAAGTGTGTCTCGGCAAGAAACCGATCAGAAAGGTGACAGTTCGGCGTTTTATGCTTTGATTTTGTACAACAGCCAAAGCCGAAGCGAGCTGGCTGATCCAGCTGACACTATGTGTCACTTTGCCGCAAATAAGCCCGTTTTTGTTTGCGTTCCATAGCGTTTGGGTTCTCCAAAGATAATTAGGTGAACCTGGCTAAATTATGTCCGATACGACCTCTGATGCTGCCCTTTCTATGGGTTCTAATTGACCGTTCTTCCTCGTGGCCGAGTTCTTGCAGGATGAACCGGAATCATCGGAACCGGAACCGGAAACCGACCCGTTTATTGAATGTTCGAAATGAGACATGAGATTTCGCTGAATGCAAATTATAATCAAGCGAAATTAGTTGACTCTGCTTGCTTACCCACCCAATTAGTTCCTTACCTTTCTTCTTAATATAGACTAGGTACTTAACCTTTTCTAGACGAACAAAAATTCGAGATGAGGAGAGGAGCCATCGCCAGTGTATTCCCACTCCCCTATCAGCATCACTCGTGTTAGCGTTTTGTTCGGCACAGCGATTTGTTGAGTTTCGAATTAATTTAAATTAACTCCCTGTTTCAGAGAGACTCGCGCTCGAGGCAGATCACCACCGCCGAATAAACGTCGGACATTGCCTACCAACGAACTTGTAACTAAAGTCGCCCATTTGGATGAGGCAACCTTAGATCCATCCTTGGACTGGTATTTACGAGTCGATATGACCAATCAAAAGTCAGATTTGGAGAATATTGAGCGCGAACGAAAAGTGGAACAAACTATTTGTCGCATTCAGTTAGCAAGGGCATCTGTGTTACGCGCCGATGGCACGTCTGCGCACAGTGAAGGTGAGTGAAGCTGCTTTTTCTGTCAGGAAACTTACTTTTTTCCTTACGATTAGATGTTTTGGAATCTTCATCGCGAACCTGCCAGATTCATAATTATCCGCCTCGTCATACCAAGCATTGGCTACCAATAACCACCCCAGTCGACAAAACAAGGCTGTACATAACTATGAAACCATCCGATCGATGGCTTGAGAGACGAAATTTGGAAAAACGAAATAATGATCAACTATTGGGTGAAGATTTCGATAAATTGCTGGCAAAGGCCCAGGAAATAGTCAGTTATTACGCTCTAGTACCGTCAAGCATGAAAATCAGCCAAGGTACATTGTTTTTCAGAATGATTCAAAATTGAAGAACTACGACAATGACCTGCCCGACTCGAATACTTTACCAGAAACGTGCACCGTCTATTTCTCTGAGCCAATGGAAAGTGGCAACATGGGTATTACAGACGTTGATAATGCATTCGGGAAGCGATCTGAATCAGTGTTATGGGTGGAGAAGTATAAGCCCAGAGGATACATCGATCTTCTAAGCGATGACGTAAGTTTTCTGAATTTGACTGTACAAAAAGTTCAATAATAACATTGATTTTGATCATTGCAGGGTGTTAATCGGACACTTCTTACGTGGCTGAAATTGTGGGATGAATGCGTCTTTTGTCGGAAATCGAGTGTTCGTGGACAGTCGATCAAACGATTCACTGGGCCAGCCGTGTTTAAAGATCGAGCATTCAATAAAAATGGATTCCAAAACGGGAAATTGAACGCGAACCAATCTCTCGACGCCGACAGTGTACCAACGACCTTGGATAATCATAAGAGACCCGTCCACAAAATTGCTTTGTTATCTGGATCGCCAGGTGTTGGGAAAACGACATTAGCTCACATAGTTGCCAGACATGCGGGGTACCACGTTCAGGAAATGAATGCCAGGTATGTTGGTATCAGCTTAATAGCTTGCTTTTATCGTCGACTAACGTTTTAGTGATGATCGAACGCTTGAGGCTTTTCGAAAACAAATTGAAGGCGCCACGCAAATGCAAGCAACGTTAGATGGTTCACGACGACCGCATTGTTTGATCATCGACGAAATCGACGGTGCACCTGCTGTAAGTGAAGAATACTGTTCTAGTGCTTTTGTTTTAGTCACCTTCTTTTCAGCCGTCCATCGCTTATTTGGTTTCTTTGACCAATGCTAGCGAAGAGAATAGCACCGGCGATCAATCATCGGACAAGGCATCTGCGAATAAAAAACGCAACAGCAGTTTTATTCTTCGACGGCCAATTATTTGCATTTGTAATGATATTTACGCACCTGCTTTGCGAGAATTACGAAAAATAGCGTTGGTTTTGCACGTTCCGCCGATTGAATTGCACCGATTGGCGGATAGATTGAATCAGGCACGTGGGGCGACGAGTGATTTTACAGGGTAGGATGTTGTTTTTTGACGGCTTTGCCTTTTTCAGATCAGTCGACGAGAAACAGTCAAAGCGGAGCCTGGTTGTTTCGAACTTATGTGCTCGAAATCTGGCTACGATGTTCGATCGTGCATCAACAGTCTCCAAATGCTGACGTTTGCCGACAATGCAACGAAGGAAAGAAGACTTGAAAAGCGACTGACTTTGCAACAAGTGATGAAAACTGATGTTGGCAACAAGGATATGCAACGATCGTTATTTTCAACGTGGCAAGAGATTTTTCAATTGCCTAAAGTTCAGAAGTAAGTTCTGGTCGCTTACAGTGCTTGTAATGTCAAATTTCCATGTGAGCGTTTCCAGACGAACATCTCAAAACGAAGCGTCATCTTGTTCCATGGCTGCAAGGTAAGGGCCTATTGCCAGTCTCCCACGGCTATTTTTCATGTAGTCGTTTCTCAGGGTGAAAAACGTGCTGACAGCATGCGGGCAATGTGGAGAAGAAGATCGTTTACTGGCTGGGCTGTTTGAGAATTACTTATTGGTCGAATATCGCGATCCTCGTCTTGAATCGGTATGAAAAACTGGATTCTGGTTGGTCTTGTTGTGTTGTAGTTTTGTGCAAGCTGGGGTCTCCTAAGTCCCAACTGTGACTGGTGCTGGTCGTTGTCTCCTGTTTGACTGCTCTCCACGGAGTTCATTTCGGCTTGCAGGTATTGCGAGGCCTTGAATGGCTCAGTTTTGTTGATCACTTGGATCGTATGGTGAATGAGACGCAACTATTCGAACTGAAGCGATACGGATTCTATCTATCAGCTGTATTTCATCTACTGTTCGCGAGTCGTCAGTTTACGAAACTGGTTTATCCGCAAGTGCTCCAAGAAGTAAGCGGTCTTTTACCGAAATGATAAAGATTTTTCGCAGTGTTTTATATTTTTCAGACACATTTCAAGATGCAACGTGCGCTAGGCACAATTCAATCGTTAATGAGCGACGTCAAGTGCAGTGTGCGAGCGTTTCTGAGTTGCAGCACGCTTATTATGGACATTTTGCCGTTAATGCTTGAAGTTATACAACCTAATCTTCGTCCAGTAAGATAGTGCCGGCTAATCTTGCATTTGGATATCACTCGAGACGTTCTTTTAGGTTAACGTCCAATTGTATAGCGAGCATGAGAAACAGGTGTTACGTCGAGTGGTCAGCGTCATGCGGGATTACAATCTGACTTATAGGCAGCAACGGTCGATTCATGGTCAATACGAGTTCGTGCTTGAGCCGTAAGTGAATATCATTAGTTGTCAGTCATGTCGTGCCGTAGTCAACGTCGTCGAACTTGGTATGGCACTGTGTAGCGTTCGATGGTGGTCATTGTCCTGGTCCCTCCCTGAGAAAATATGGTCGGGGAGCATTTCCCGTGGAATAGTGTCAGCGTCACGGTGGAAATGTAACATTGTGTCTACATTGACGGTAATGCCATCATTGATTAGGCAGGCGGGATAGTTCTAGAATACTAACTGATTTCCAGTCTTCAACAATCGCAAGCGCACGATCACACGAACTGCATGCTAGGGAGCGACTTTTCGTATTAGCTTTGCTTCTGCATTATCAGATCAGTAATTGCTGAGCTCTGTAAATTTCATGTGCCATTGATTCGATTTCAAGGGAGATCCAGCCAACTTGGGGATAGAAGTCAAGTGAGAATCGAAGATGTGAGGGGGCTTCCATGAGGTGGCACCACATGGTGTACTGTGTTGCTGTAACGTTAGCTGCTCACTTTAGCAAGTTAGTACGTATACTACTGATTTTGGTCTTACTAGCTCATCAGCGCGTTTTCGCATATTTTGAAGATGTAGTTTCCATTTATCCATCCAAATTTTAGTAGTTGCTATCCAATGGCCCCTCCCGGCTAATGCTGCATAACGCTCTGGTCCCAGCGGATACAGACGAGGGGGAGGTGCAAGCGAGGATTTATAGTGTATCTTACTTCAGTGAACGTGTCAGTCACGTATTGGAATCCAGGTTTCAATTCTACATGCAGTATGCTGCAGTGTTACCCTTCCATGCAGAACATTCTATCTCGTTTCTTTCTCGCATATCAACGTCAGGTGATATGCGAGAATGTCTGTCACACGAACATTTTTTCCTCAAGGGCTCAATGTGGATGAAAACAGACATTGTGTTCGAAATTTTTTCAACTAAACCCGTCCCCGGTCGAACGCTGCACTGTAAATGCCGATCCCTTGACACAGATAAATTCCATTATCTTCATTCTTCCACCACTTTCATTTCTGAGTTTCCAGTTCAAAGTAACTCGCCAGTTTTCTTTGGCCAGTAATTGTGATCTCCGGGCCAGGGACTGTACTACTGTGCACACGCCAGTGCTGACCCCCATCGCTGGTACATTAGCTGTGATCTGAAATTCGATGATAGGCCAGTGGAAGAAATCGTCTTCATGTCAACGACAACCAGCAAGTCCAATCCGGCCGCAAAACAATACGTTTCGCCGCAGAGATCGCGGCTGTCCCAAATTGTCAAACAAATTATATCCCATGAAATCGAGATGGCCAAAGTACGAATTAAGGAGCCAGTAATTGCCAGTGATCAAGAGAAGCAGCAACAAAACGGGTAAGGGTTAATGAATTTGCTAGCAGCAGAAACTGAATGCTAGAAAACACAGTCCCTAAAACGATTCCTTGAAGACGAAGCGCGCTGCAGAATCGATGTAGGAATATTGAAACATGAGTATGATATTCTGATTCAGCACTCGCGTTTCATAGGGGATAGCCAAACTTTTGGACCCCCCATCTCAATTATTTTAAGAAGTCGAGATTTTCGTCGCCCCATTGTATACTGTAAATCACTTAAATTTCGCGGTAACTTTATTTTCGCGGATGGCCTGGACCGCGAAAATTTCCTCCCGCGAAATTTTTATGTAGAAGAGCTGGATTTTCAGAGAGAGCCTAGGTTCAGTTTTACCTTGTTTTCAACCACCTGCTCATAACATTAAGTTGAACTGCAACCCGGATCAGTTTCCATAAACGTTTAAAACCTCCTCATCAAAGAGTGCGGACATGAGTCACATTATCAATTGATGCACTGACGAGCATCTTGAAGAGTACTACTGACAACAGTCTGCCTCAACCTACCTGACTAGGAGCTATCCAACTGGATTTGGACGGATCCACGTGGATTTCGGTGGATCCACGATAGATTCTGATGGATTGGGGAATATGGGACGCCTTCAGAACCCATTGAGCATGCAATGGTTTGATCCCTGACAACCTGAGATCCACTTTTGGCAGTTGCTTACAGTTTTTTTTATTTCTTCGGAATTTCTTCCTAGTACCAGTGAGTAAAATCATTTTTGAATGCTCAGGCGTATCCGTTCACAGCTCCTTCCACCCACATCAAATTTTTTCGACCTATCCTGGCCTTGCAGAGAGATTCAATTTTTGCCTCTTTCCTCGCATGCTGGGGGGCTTCTTAGCTGACCTCATCCTGCTATCAACTAGGGTCCACCCGGGATGGCAAGAGCGCGTGTTGATCTCTACTCCGCGATGTCAGTGGCTACCCCATGGGGTAACCACCCAGCCCGTGCCCCATGGGGGGTCTGGATTCGAGAGCCCCTCGCCCCATAAGACCTCTCCTCGTTCATGGACACCGAATGGATAAAGAGAGAGTCACCGACCACCAGGCGTGCAAGGCACACAGAGAGAACTTGACCAAGCTCTCAGATGACTAGTTGAATCCAGGCTGATGGTCTCCAGCTGTGCCAAGCAAACTGTGACACACGCCTTTCACTGCTACATCACCCAGGCGGCTCCTTACACGCATCTAATGTTTGGAGCTCCTACGTGCAGGAAATCAGGTATAACGGAGCTGATTGTGTTCTTTAAAAGGATCGAACATTCCTACACGTTCTGAAGTATTTGCGGGAGATTCATCATATGCATAACCGGTATTGATGACTGACGGTCAGCCAGAAACCACGAAAATTTGTATCCGCGAAATTTTGCAAAAGTCCAGAACCGCGAAAATTAGGTATCGCGAAATTAAAGTGAATTACGGTAATAAAGAATTTCTACTTTTTTTGCTTAGGTGCTGGAGGTCCAAATTTTGGCTACCCCTCTAAAACGTGGGTGCTAAATCTGAATATCAGGTTCTTTTTTTAATATTCCGACATCTATTATATGTACAATGCACTTCGTCTTGAAGAATGTCTTTTGTGGACTGTATGTATTTTCTGATATCCTCATTCTTGCAGGGAAAAGATTCAAATATTGTGTGATGAGGATCGTGCAAAGCAAAATAAGAATTTCGCTAAAAGTCGCTTATTTGGTGCGAAGAAAGATCAAGTCGCTGCCTCTGAACCATTTGGTTCGACGGAGGATAAACGAGTTTGGTTCAGATACCACGAAGGGTGTAATGACGCTATTCGACGTTTCTTGCGTGTATCTGATCTTCTGTAATCGATCGATCGTGTCGGATGTTTCTTTTTATATCATTCGATTTCGTAAGTTTGGGTGACTGATCTTAATTAAAATTGCATCTTTTTTTATCGGTAATGTCTTGTTTGACGGACACAGATTTTGAATTCCCGCGCTATAATGGAAATAGCGCAGTACCTTTGACTTTTTTGGGGCTACAGTCTGCCGATGTTAGTCAGCACTGATCAGCCTGATCGATTGGGATGGGTAGCTGTAGTTGGTGTACGAAGAGATTAAGCTTGAGATGTGATCTGATTTTAGCTCGCGACACAGGCACGGAAAGTATTCGTGGTTTTCTTATTAAAGGGGTAAGAAAGTTGTGGTTTCCCGCTGGTACGCAAGCTCTAGTCTGTTTTTCAGAAATCATGGTCCAGTGGAGTCGATACTTCACGCCTCGGATTCGGAAATTGGTTGGAATCTGCGCGGCTACATGTTTTTTTGGCTACGGCACTTGTACAGCCATGTACAGGTACACTCAGGGTAAGCTTCGTTGAGGACGGCCTAGGCTTGGTGTGGGGTGGCCGGAAAATTCTCACTGGGTGTTTCCTTGATATGTCTCGGCTCAAGTGGACGGGCTCGGACGCACGATAAATTGTGGGGAATCATTGAGCTGTGCCAACATGTTCTTTGTTTCAGTTCAAGTTTTAACGGCACCTCATTGCCAAGAGGCTTTGGATATTTTATTGTCGAACGCCGATGCAGTCAATGCCCTGGGACCGCCGATCGGATTGCACGCGAGATTTAACTTCGCTGATCGAAGATCGTACAAAGTTGATGATAAGAAGAAAACTTTTTGGGTAAGAAAAACCTTTCCTAAAGTTAGATCTGTTCAAGTTCTAACTTGTTGGATAGGAAGAATTTGTTTGGAAACACTTGCAGCAGTGACCCTGGCGACTAATGACACGTACACTCGCGTCGTCGCCATTGTGGTCCTTGGTCTTTCCTGAATCGGCCTGTGCATATCAGATTTATTTGCTTGCTAAGAAGCATTTTCTATCTGAAACCACTCACGTCAGGGTGATCTGTTGTGTTAGCTTGGTGGGTTTGTTTCCGACCCATACTCTCGCAACCAGTGTCATTGCTGTCAGCATCACCTTTTGTCATGCCTATTTATGCCGCACTGAGCCACATTTGAAAGTTACGCAAAATTTTGTGGTTAGAGAAGGAATAAATAGCATTTATTATCTATTTAGGTTTTTAACAGCTTGTTTTTTGTTTCAGATGAAGCTACCGGTTGAAGGCAAACTCGATTCGGGTAATTTGTATGTGGATGGCGTTTACGAGGATGATGAAAAGTAAATGACGTTTCCTCCAAATGTTGAGTCCTGTTTATAAGATGTGCTTTTTAGGATGCATGTCACGAAAATGGATTTGAGTCTAAAACGATTAGAAAAACGTTTTAGAATTTATGAAATAGGTGAAGATGATATCATTATGGGGAAGAATGGAAATCGGATTGCGGATGAGGACGACGCAGATGATATTTTGACAGAACATGAAAAACGAAAATGGTTTGACTTTAGTTGGCCAAGAGCCAAGAATAGTGCCAGTGCGTCCTAGATGACTTCTTGTAGGTATTATATTGATTTGGAATAATTAAATTTGTTATGGAGTTTGTCAGAGTTTAGTTTCTGGAACCGATGTTGTCGGACTGATATTTTGCTGAATATTTGTCGTCGGGGTTTTTTAAGCTCTTATGTTTCAGCCGCTGGCGGCGAGGGAAATAATTGATGAGCAATGTCTGCTTCGGATGCATCATTCAAATCGTTTTCACTGAATGAAAGGCTTGACGCAGCGTGGACCACAATTAGATCGAATTTGGATCTCGATTATTTATCGTGGCTGGCCTATATTTTTACACCGATCGTTGTGGCATTCTTGTTACCGGCCTTGCTTCTGATATTCCTATACGGCAATGCATTGTTCCTTCACGTCTACAAATTGAGGCATCGTCTTAGAGCTGCTTATGCCAGAGATTTCTGGGATGGCGCGCGGAGTACGTTGGCGTCGTTTTGGGACGCGCATGGAACCATTTGGCATGGTAAGACTTGTTGTGCTTACAAAATGAGAATAGATATTTTCTTATCTTTTTCAGGATATGAACTTTTCGGCATCGATAACATACCGAGCAATGGTAAGGGGGTTATAGGCATGTGACTGCTTCTGTGTCTGGGTGTGTACAGTTGCACTAACTAGTAGAGCTTTGGCAGCATGTTTTATGGAATTCCTGCTGACGCTGTCATGCGAGCGAACACTAATCGTAAGTAGCTAAATACCCATTGGCATCCCTTGTGCGGTGCGGGTACAGCCTCGATCAGCCTAGGTCACTGTAAATATCAATCGTTGGTGCCTGCACCAATGAGGAGTTCATAAGGTGAATGCTGAGACGGGAAGCTACAGTATCTGAGTGCTGTTCGAGGGGGTGTGATTTTGAAGGTGGGAAATCGGTCAATCTGAACAATGTCGGCCGCTTTGGCTGATTTTCTGCTGTGACATCAAATCAAATCATAGTTTTTCAGGGTCTGAAATCCTTGGCCTATCCTAGGGCGAACTCTAGGACAAGCCAGCGCAAGGCCTTAGCTAAAGGAGCGAACCCACGTAGCCCACGACGCCTCGTGTGTCGCTCACTTCGCCAACCACACTCACACAACTCAGAGAGCAGCCGCACGCGTCAGGGTACCAGTTGAATCTGTGGTGTGAGGACAACTATAGATGGCTGGAACCTGATATTAAGGGGTTATGGTGGGCGAAAGTTTCTCGTTATGGTCGGTACACCTTGTTCGGAATCTCTGGTGACCCTGATGCAACTTCTGTCAGAACTCTAGAGTTCAAGCTGAAAGAAAGACCAACCAGGGCATTTGGGTGCGACATTGAGAACCTGGTTTAATCTTGCCGTAGGGCAGCAGCTAAATGGAAAATTTTAAGAAACCATTCAGTCTGAGCAATACAGTATGGAATGGCAAATGCATGCTCAAAGTAGCAAGCAATGCGACAGTCCAGACATGTCTGATATCAAACGATGAATTTATCACAAGTCAACTCAAGACAAGATGTAAAAAGATTGAGCAAGGAATTTTCAAAAAGATTAGCTTGAAATCTTGAAAAATTTCTCAAAAAGGCATTTTCAAGAGCAGGTGCGTGTGAACTTACTATTTACGCAGACAGTAATGGTTTATTATTCACAGTGACATGGGCTAGTAGAGGTTTTACCTGCGTGAGCAGGATGGGGGCACAAGTTGGTATTTTGAGATTCTCTGCTGTAATTTATAAAATCGTTCTTCACTGGAAATCAGATGGATTTATCGCAACAATTTTTAGGGCCGGCACTTATCGTTTATTATCATGGCACCCTGCCATTGGACGTTTACTATTTACTTGCTCGGACTATCATCTACAAGCAAAGAGTGATTCATTGCGTTGGCGATAAGTTTGTCTTCAAAATGCCAGGTGAGCGTTCGCTTCTGTTGCCAGGTGGATATGTGAGTTTCGCTCTTAGGTTATGGATGGGTTGCCTGTACATCTGGGAACTGGAAATGCAAAGTTGTTATATCATTCAGTTGGAACATTTTTTATTGCAGTAGAAATGTCCAACTCCTTGGTCGAATAGACCGCATGCATGCAATACGGGACACGGGTTTACCTGAGCGGGACCCGGTTCTGCCTAAGCCCGGCAAGCGGCGGTCAATAAATCCCTATAAGCACGGCCACATGGCAGGTTCCGTCTGCGTGTCCAGCATATAAGGGCATCATGAATTGGACACCAGCTTCCTCGTATGCAATAGCTTGTGGGGTTCTGAATCCAGCCAGTGTTCGACAGTTGGGACTGTCTACTCTTTTGGCTCCCCTTTCTCCACTCGGAGCACTGGCCTGGCGCCAACGTCAAGCGAGGGTCTCCTGGTTTACGAACCGGCATCCGTCACCTTGGGTTGAAGCCAGGACGAGGCCAGCTACTCGCTACCAAGATCAGCATCACGGTGTAATCTCACCGCGATCACCTGTTGTGCTGATGTCGTGATGCTGATGATCTCGTTTGTGCCATCGGTACTATGAACCAAGCAATACGGGTAGACAAACGCCCCCATCCTGGCCGCTCGGGTGTCATGGTTGATATTTTGTCTGTTTGAACCTTGCAAAACGTTAGTCTCTGAATGCACATTAACTTGTGAGTTCCTGCTGCTTTTCAGGCTGGCGGACCCTGACAGAAGTGTTTTGCGTCACCCCGGGCACAGTTGAAAGTTGTGTGGAATTACTAAATCGAGGAGAAGTATTGTGCATTGCCCCTGGTGGAGTGCGGGAGGCGCTGTTCAGCGACTGTCGCACTTATAATTTAATGTGGCGACAGCGATTTGGATTTGTTAAGATAGCGATGCAAACGCGGGTGGTAAGAGGTCGTGGGATCCTTGTCAGACTAGTCCAGATTCTATGACGGCATCTTTTTCAGCCGGTTATTCCAATGTTTACAGAAAATTGTCGTGAAGCATTTCGGACGCCACGATGGGGACGCCGGTTTTTAAGAAAGCTGTACGAGTATACCCGGCTGCCGCTGGTGCCTATTTATGGAGGATTTCCTGTAAGAATTTTGTCGGATATTTTTGAGATTGATTATTCGTTTGATGTTATTTTAGGTAAAACTACGGACCTATTTAGGCAAGCCTGTTGTATATGACGATAGCTTAACGCAGGAGGAATTTCGAGAGAAGGTAGGTAGAAGGTTTGGAATGGCTTTAAAGCATCCCTTTCCCCCCTGCTTTTGGGACACGGCCCGCCTTGCCTTCGACTCCCCTTCTGACAGACGAAGTCAGCGTTGTTGTCTTTTGTGTGATTGAATTGACGCCTGCGGGGTTGCTGCAGGGAGATTATACTGTAGCGCTTGTAGATGCGGGCACAGATGTTTGAAAGGCCTGAGCTGGTCACTCGCCACCCTCTCGACCGCGGCCCTGTTTTGTTTATCCGTATTTTAGACGCATCCTTACTCCTCTTGGTTTCAGATCAAGGAATCGATCGAGGATCTGATCAACACACATCAGCAGTTGCCGGGCAGCATTATTCGAGCTTTGCTTCAACGATTTCCCTGCTTTTATCGAAAGAGATCTTGATTTTATGGGTGAAGGAGGTTTTGACTAACAAGACCGAAGATTCGAACTTTAATCCCTGGGTTCTGGTAAATTTTGTTTCCATCCCCACATCCCATTTTTGCACGCAAACATGTAATTTTTGTTTTTGTGGTTGAGGTTAGTTTTTGTTCTATGCTGGTGCATGTATGTAACGTAAGTTTTTCTGTCTTGTGTGCGAAATGCTTTCGAAGCTTTTATGGCAGGGCCTGGCTTTTATCCGAATGTCCTGGCTAGTCATAGATCTGGACTCGTCTGCGTAGGAGGGATGTACAGTATGCTGGCGTGCATTGTATTGAGAGCGTAGAAATGTGATAGACATTCCCAGTGGCGCTGCTGTCATCAGTTTTCACTTGTATGAAGTAAAGGTGACTTTGAAATATGTGGGGCTCTGGTTGGAAGTGTTTGATCATTGTTATTTGGGATCTAGTAATTGTAAGTGTAAAGTAATTTCGTCGTTGTAGGTACCTCGGGATTGGATACGGCCTGAAAATGACGACGATGGACAGCAAGAGTGCGCCCTACGTTGTCTTGGAAACGAGGTAATGACGGGGGTGTTGGTGCCAGCTTCGACCAAACCAACTGATTGTGAGCTAGGAGTAACTTGCATCTCATTTGTGAGCCTTGGAAAGTTTCACACTCAATGACGATGCAGAAAGTGTCTAGCCTGACTATCGACCTGAAATAGTGGATCTGCTGTAAGCACTTGGTTCGGCTGCCTGTCAAAATGACGCGCGCAACAAATTCGAAACTAAATGCAGGGGTGGCATATCATTTTGACAGACACTGTAGGTGGTTTGGTCGAATTTGATTCCTGTGGGTCAGGACTGGATATAAGTTGGTGGACGGTTCTAAAGTCTAGTAAGAACTTGAAATGCTGAAATTGACTGACAGTGAGACAGGCTCATCTGCTTCCAGGCCCCCTACTATTGGCCGTTTCTCCCATCTGTGCACTACAGAAGGTCTAGCTAGGGTATAGATCGATGGCACATAACCCCCTAAGCGGTCCGCCTACTGCTTCATATCTCATCTCCCTTCAGGCCCCCTATTACTGGCCGTTCCTACCAACTGTGCACTACAGAGGGTCTTGATCTGTTGCACATAACCCCCTAAGAGGTCTGCATATGGGTTTATAGTAGCTTTTGATTTTAGTATGGGCAACATTACTTTGGAATTATATTGGAATCATGCACCGCGCACGTGTCGCAATTTTGCGGAATTGGCTTATCGATCGTATTACAATAACACGATATTCCACCGTATTATCCCCGATTTTATGATCCAGGGCGGCGATCCAACTGGCACCGGTCGTGGTGGTGCATCCGTATATGGACCCACGTTCGAAGACGAAATTAACCCCGATCTCAAACATACTGGTGAGGAAATGAGTGCTGGAGGTTGTTAGCGCTGGTGGGGCTGATTTATGCTTCCGGTGTATGGAGAGACCGCCAAGAGGCTCGGCTAACAATTGTAACCAGCGCACCCAGGCGGCGGGAGATAGTCGAGACCGAAGTCTCTAAGCAAAAAACTCCGACTGGAGGTAGGCAAGTCTCGCGACTATACCTGCCCTAGAAACATCAACCGAAGAGGTTGACGTCCCAGCCAGGGGAGCGTATCGATTACTCCCGACCGCCAGGCGTGCTGGTCACACAATCTATCCTCTGCACGGAGCGTCACGTCAGGATTATGCTGCAGCTATGGACTAGCTAGTCCAAAGACTCGATTGGGTGCCCTGAGTTTTTGGCTTGGCGCAAAAGCCCCACTTGCCACTCCCTCCGGTAATATGGACCCTGACGATCGTAACTGTGTGATTAAGAGTGTCGGATACTCGCCTGAAAATACAGCAGAAATCGACCCTGAGAGTGCTCGCATATGATCTAGTTTCAGTGTCAGAGGACGTGTGGTCTTATCGGGCTTCAGCTTTGCCTCTGGCACTGGTAGTTTATTATACCTGCAGGGCACAATGAATTTCAGGCTTCTTACAGCTGGTATGAATCCTGCAATACGAAGACATAACTTTGATGCAAGCAAATACTAAACCTCTCTGCAGGATCGACTGCGTGCTTGCGCTGACAATGCATTTTTTTCAGGCGCTGGCATTCTCTCGATGGCTAATGCGGGACCGAATACGAACGGTAGTCAATTCTTTATCACCTTGGCACCGACGCAGTGGTTGGATGGCAAGCATACTATTTTCGGCAGAGTTGCGACTGGAATGAAAGTGGTGGCGAAAATGGGAATGGTACAGACTGACGCTAATGATAAACCGACTGAAGATATCAGGATTTTGAAATCTTATCCAAAAATTGGATTCAATTGAATGGCGAGCGACATAGAATTCAAGTTTTGATGTATTTTAATTGGTTTTGACATTTCCTTACGTTTTCTGTTATCTGTTGCCGATTTGGCACCTTGCCCAGGCGGGTCACTGTTGACTGCTGATTGGAAATGACACACATTGGCTGACCGGGACATGGCAAGTCATGTCTTGGTTGCAAGTGTCTCCCTACGCCCGCTTTATTTGATGTTTCTAATTTGTCTATCCCTAGTGCCTACATTCTTCTCCCATTCCACCATCAACTATTCCTGCCCGCATTATTGATTCTACGAATATTTTAGCACCTGCAAAGGACTTTCATTTTTAGAAAGCAAACATTGTTGAGTGTGTGCCTGGGAGGAGTTTTACGATACGACCAAGGACAGAGCGAACTTGGTCTGTTTGCTTTTCTTGCTCTGCAGAACACTCGAGTGTATCTCGGAGCAGGTGCAAGGCACTACGTCATGCCAGTATGACGGAGCAAGTTCAACTAAGTTTTCCAACTTTTCGAAACCTCTTAAGTGATCTGCACTGGAGGATGGAGAAGTTGAATTGACCCGGACTTGGAAGATTTAGTATGCTGCATTACGAATACAAAAGACCTTAAAAAATGCCGGATTTTTCGTTTTTGAATTTACCGCGTTTTTGAAGTAAAAGTTCGATTTGTGACAGATGTGCGCGATCCTGAAATCGTGGAACAAGTGGAGAGATTGTCCTCGAGCTGGAGTAGCAGATCATTTTGGCCGGTCTCGAATGAGAAGATTCTGAGTGAACTTGAGCGTAGTCATTTTTGCGAAAAAATGGCTGCAGCAGCTGCAAAAGGCGTCATGTCTGGAAAAAGTGATGTGGAAGTTGGATTGGAGGATCAAGAGAAGATCAACGAATTTGCTCGTCTCAATGCTCGATTGGAAGAAGTCAAAGTTCTTTTGGCAAAAAGAAAAAAAGATTTAATCAACCTAAATGATGCTATCGATGAAATGATGATGCAAGATGATTCATTACCGGTGCCCCTTATGATCGGAGAAGCATTTATTTTCTATCAACACGACGCTGCCCATTTGTCCTTGGAGAATATCAAAGATGACACCGATTTGGAAGTGATTGCTTTGATGAAAGAAGAAGACGAATTAAGAGAATCCATGTCTAAATTGAAGATCGATTTGTACGCAAAGTTCGGAAGTAGCATCAATTTAGAAGCAGAGGAGGAAAGTTGATTTGTAATCTGTGGTAAAGTGCTGCTTTGCGGAATTGATTTGAGTAAGGAGTTTTTTTGGAAAAAGTAAAGTCTTTTAAACCGATTTTCTTTGTATTCTGATCGCTCTGAAATAGAAGCGTTTTATCGCGCACGATACCTTTTCTAATGACAATATTTTCGTATAAATTTTATGGTTCTATGTTTTTTGTTAGGCATGTACCGACGATACGACGATCCGGCGACGATGGGGGAACCGCGATCAAAACAATGTAAGGACTTGACGAGGACTGAAATTTTGAAAACGTGGGCTGCTTCTTCATTGGGAAAGTGTAGGTCCTTGCGTGTCCATTGTTAGCTGTGGGTTGCTGTACTAATGGACATAACTGTCGTCCCTCCATGCAGGATGTCTGGGACACCTAACAGGGTCAGCTCGTATGCCGAGGGCCTGGCATTTTTTGAATAATGCTTCACCTTTTACAGCTGAGGAAGCTGAAAGAGCGAATGAACTAGCTGGTAAGAGTAGTGAGTGTCTAGCTATGTCGTATCTTAGAAGTAGATTAGCACTAATGGCACTGCTTGACATGTCCTGCCTGCCTCGGGGAGTAAGAAATAGCCAAGGTATATTTTATCGTGGCATGATTTTTATCAAATTTAATAGTCTTTTTTGTGGTCTTTTATCGAGAAGACATGGCGTGAGTTTGGCTTCTTTGCTTTTGCCTTATGTGACTTGGTGCAGTAGATAGGCAGGCACGCTGATTTAGATTCTGCACAAGCAAGTGAACTTCAGAAACTACGATATACAAACTAATTTTTTAGGTATTGACTTTTTCAAAGAATGTTGGATGGATTGGAAAATAACCAATCCATTCGCCTTCGTCATTTTTGGTGCTTCGGTAAGTGCTTACGACTAATCTGAGTTGAATGCTGTGAATATGACAACCTTTTAAGGGCGACCTCGCGAAAAAGAAGATCTATCCAACCGCTTGGTGGCTCTATCGTGATGGGTTATTGCCGAAAACGACCTTTTTCATTGGTTATGCCAGATCGGGCTTGACTATAGGAAAGTTGCGAGAGATGATCTACCCTTTTTGCAAGGTACGGCTTTCGACTTTGGGGCGGTAAAAGGGCTCAGCGGTCGGGCGTCAGACTCAATCAGGAGGTCCTGGGCTCACCTGGTTTCTTCTCTGCAAATCGAAAAACTGACGCACACTTGGCGTCACTGTCAACCTTAACAGTTCGACAGCTTGGAGAAGCAGTGGATGAAAAAGAGCAACTTCTGTAACCAATCTTGGCGTAGGAGTGAGTGTGGCCGACCGAAGTCGGCTGGACAAAAACTGGCTGGAGCAGACCCAGGCAGGTCTTGCGACTAAACTACGGCTGAAACTTCAACCCGAGGGGCTGGCGCTTCCCAGTCACGGTAGATCGATTACTCTCCCCCACTCGCCATGGCTAGGCACGAGGGTTACCCTTCTGTGGGGAGCTTTGACAGCCACGTCTGCCTTGACCCAGTGCCCTAATAGTGGCTTGATCGGCACTGGGCGTGAAAATCGATTTAGATTTTGAATAATTGATAGCTGGTTAATAAAAAATCGGTTTTAATTTTGAGTGATTTGTAGATAATAATTAGGCCGGACAGATTGTGGCCGGTTATTATGATGTGTTTAAGGTTCGTCCAGGCGAAGAGGAGATGTTCAACAAGTTTATGGAACGTCAATCTTATATTCAAGGCGCCTATGATAAACCCGAAGGATTCAAAAAGTTGGACGAGAAGATCAAAGGAATCAGCGACCAATCGCCTCCCAATCGTATCTTCTATTTAGCATTACCACCGAGCGTGTTCGATGCGGTGACATCGCACTTGAAAGAAAGTTGTATGTCGACGGCGTAAGTGAACTGGTTTTGTTAGTTTTTGTTGGTTTTATAAGCGAATTGCTTTTTACAGGCCAGCTTGGACACGCGTAATTATCGAGAAGCCATTCGGTCGCGATTCGGAGACATCGGCCAAATTGTCGAATCATTTGGCCAGCTTGTTCAGCGAGGACCAGATTTATCGAATCGATCACTACTTGGGCAAGGAGATGGTCCAGAATTTGATGGTTCTCCGTTTTGGCAATAAAATCTTTTCGCCTACTTGGAACCGGGAGCACATTGCCAGTGTGACCATCTCGTTCAAGGAACCGTTTGGTACTCAAGGACGTGGTGGATATTTTGATGAATTCGGTATTATAAGGTGAGATATTTGATATTGGGATTTAGGCAGGGCTCGTTCCGCAGGGAGGGAGGTACATACAGTTGCACCTTGTCACCTTGTCACCTTGTCACGTGGTGACCAGTGTTCCTAATCGTGTGAGTGCAATGGGCTAAGCTGGGACCATGGCTGTCACACGAGTGGATGCATTGCATATGAGAAACTGTGGATGGCTAAAGCATGTCTTTCGTTTTCAGAGACGTCATGCAAAATCACCTGCTGCAAATCCTTTGCCTCGTGACTATGGAAAAGCCTGCTTCGACAAAAGCGGACGATATTCGAAACGAAAAAGTGAAGGTATTGAAGCATATCGCGCCTCTGGAATTATCGGACGTCGTACTTGGCCAGTACGTTGGTGACCCGAACGGCCAGAACGATGATGCCAGGCTGGGCTACTTGGACGACCCGACTGTGCCAAAGGGTTCGATTACTCCTACTTACGCATTGGCTGTCGCTTGGATTAAGAGTGAGCGTTGGGACGGTGTGCCATTCTTTTTGAGATGCGGGAAGGCCTTGAACGAGCGCAAGGCCGAAGTACGCATCCAATACAAGGACGTGGCGGGAGACATCTATCCGGCTGGGCAACTGAAACGCAACGAGCTGGTGATCAGGGTGCAGCCGGAGGAGGCCATCTACACGAAGGTGATGACTAAACGTCCGGGTGCTGGATTCGACGTGGAAGAAACTGAGCTGGATTTGACCTACAATACTCGTTACAAGGTACTCTTCTATTCTTGTCCGTGCTGGCTTGGTTTTACCGTTCGTCCTTTTAGGATATTCGTTTGCCCGATGCTTACGAGCGCCTGATTCTGGAAGTGTTCTCAGGTTCCCAAATCAATTTCGTCCGCTCCGACGAGTTGGAGCACGCCTGGCGCATTTTCACACCCTTGTTGCATAAAATCGAGGGTGAGAAAATCAAGCCCCAACCTTACGTGTATGGTAGTCGAGGACCGGCGGCTGCTGACGAGCTGATGAAGAAACACGGTTTCGTCTTCAGTGGCACTTACAAGTGGCTGCCTCCCGTGCAGACGAACAAGCTGTAAACTTGATTTTAGGCAGTATTGGTTAAGAAGGGGTGTGATTGTTCATAGTCTACTAGTGGGTGTCCCTGGATGGCGGTTAGCCTAGTGCAATGTGAACTGGTACTGTGATTATTTTCCATCGGAGTATGCCACGGGTCCATTGTGTGCAGTGAGAGCACCAGTAAAGCACTGTTAGGATGGGGAAGAAGGAACAAGCTAGTGCTCATTGTCGAAGATTCCCAATAAGGTCAGACAGCTGAGTCAGCATTTGACTACACTTCTTACGAAGGCTAGAAATTCATCTTTCATCATTTTGCTGAATTTCAAGTAGAAGAAGAAATTGAGCGAGCGTGACAAGCACTCGAGCATGTCGCTGAGTAGGTCAGAAGCGGACTCCCATTCTTGGCCGACCATAGAATTGGGCGAGACCGAAATGTAGATAGTGGACATGGTGTAAATACAGTAACCCAGCTGGTTCAGGATGAACAGGGCGTCGAGAAATAGAATTAGGGACACTGCAGATTCGGCCTTCTCTTTCTTGGCTTGTTTCTTTTCCAGCTGGATTCGCTCCACGGCGCTCAGGTTGGACACGACGCTGTTTCGGGATTTGCGATCGAAGTTGGGAATGAAGTTGGCGGCCAGTGTGGTCGACACGGCAGATGCGCGTCTGTTCGATGATTCAGCCGTGAGAGCGTGAGGAGCGACGGTGGACTCGCGTACAGTCAGGTCGGTGTGCGGGCTGACCTTGTTGGCGTTGCGTTGGCGATTGGCCACGACGAGGACGATGTGCAGGGAGAAGAAGATCATGAGGACTAAGAGGACGAATGGGAGGATAATGTTGCTGAAAGTGTTGATGTACATGTAGATGGTCGAGTTGTACCAGTCCACGATCGATTGGGGTACGTAGAGCGAGAGGGACTCCTCGTCGAAGATGTATTGGAATCTGGTGATGCTGATCAGGGCGATGGCCGTGCCTACAAGGATCCGACCGATCATCTTCGACTGAGGACTGAGTTTCTGATGCGGCCACTTGAGGACGAAGTAGCGTTGCCATGTCAAGGTCAGTGTGCAAAGGTCGGCAGCGAGAGAGGAGGAGAAAGCGAGTCCTTCGCAGATGATTAATAGTAAGGATTCACTATTGGCCCACTTGAAAATGATGTAAGCCGAGTTGAAAATGAAATCCAGAATGGATATGAGGAACATAAGGACGAAAAAGGATGTTTTTTCACTTCTTAACTTCCTCCAGATTGTGCACATTGTCAGAATCGATGATACGACCCCCACTGAGCACACAGTGGTCGACACGCAGTTCCACGAAAACTCAATCGTAGTCTCGTTGCTCATATTGTCAGAACGAGTAGTGGGAGAGAGCAGATAGAAAATGGTCATCCTCTTCGAGCTGACCATTTTAGAAACTCTGGTCAAGTGAGTAGGTGCCTGCCTGGACTCGTGGAATGCTGAGAAATACTTGGCAAGGTCCGCAGGGAGAGAGCGGCAGGTGATCAGTGATTGGCATTGTCTTAGCCATTGCGTGACAATAGAGGCACCTGTTCGTGATAGGTTAGCTCTGAGATGTCATTGCGAGAAAACATGAAAAAGAAGATCTGCTGATTTCAGCTGTATTTTCCCACCCGCAAGTGGAATGTTATTCTCGTCAACTTGAGAAGGCTTAATCAAGAACATGAGAGCAGAACGACCAATGGCATGACTAGGTAGGAGCATAACGGCCTAACGGTTCGAAAACATTACCACTCAAAGCCTAATTTGGCAAAACAGAGCCTAACTAAGGCCGCTTTATTCTTGTGGGGCGGATGGGTGATGCCATAAATACTCATTCAGTTGTCACCTCTTTCAGTTTCCCTCCTAGGGCCCCCTTCGGTTTAAATAAAAACTTGCTGCCTCAGCAAGGAGAGAGAGGGGACCCTCAAACAGTTTCCTGGTGGTAGGTGTGATATATCTACAATATGCAACGCGAGAGTGCATGTCACGACGTACGATTAGATCATGGACGTTCTGTTATGATGTTATAAATGGAGAAGAGGGTGCAGACGGAGGGGGTCTTGCGGCCACACCTACACCCAGTGGGACAACCAAATTTGGCTAGATCTGATCCAGTCACAGAGATTGCCTGGTCACTCAGGCAACTTCCGTAATCACTAGTCTCCGCGAGGTCTTCGACCGTTGCCTGGCCGCGCCGGCATTTAGCGTAATGCCTGGCGCTGGTCATGCATTACGCAGAATGCCTGATTTCGGCTTTTGCCGCCAACATATACAAGCATTCTCTGCGACAGCATGCTCATAACGATGCATCTCAAGGCACTTGTAACGCAGCGAAAGCGTAAAGTCGAAATCAAATCGCGACGCGCTGCAGCCAGAGCTGAGCGCATAGTCCATAGTTCGCGGCCGAGTTGAACGGTGGTGTGTTCGAATCGGCGGTCGCGTGCGGTCGAAGGTTGCGTGTGGACGTAATCGATCTGATCGGTAGCATCGAGGATGTCGCAAAAGCAAAGCCCAGTCAAGCGCGCCAACCTGCAGAAGCCAGCGGCGTTCAGCAAACAGCCAAGTCAGCCTCGGAAGTCGATGATCCCGATCAAGGTGGAAGTGGTTAAAGTGGACCGTCCCGAGAGCAACAAGCAGGCGCCGACCATGACAGCCGCCGAGTACGACAACTGGGAAGGAAGAACCATGCCGCCTATGCCGCCAACCCGACCCCCGAAAAAGGACGGACAGTGAGAAGACGACGCGATCGGGCCAGTGATTTCA
Source organism: Mesodorylaimus sp. YZB2_4 (assembly GCA_030248295.1). Lineage (NCBI taxonomy): Eukaryota > Metazoa > Nematoda > Enoplea > Dorylaimida > Dorylaimidae > Mesodorylaimus > Mesodorylaimus sp. YZB2_4. The sequence continues at coordinate 28,244 of JASANH010000605.1, forward strand.
ATGTGAACCTGGTGATGTTATCCTGTTCGTTTTGATGAGTGCGGGTGAGTGCCTTTCTTGTTGATGTCTCGGATGTGTGCTGTGGACGAATGTGGGCCGGGTGGTGGTGTTCAATGAACGTGTGGATGAGTAAAGAACAGTGGCGCTGCAACCTATTGCAATGAGACACTTGGTTTCAAGATTATCCGCAGGTACATCCTAGGTGCATGGAAAATTTCCATATGGACCTGAGGAGTACCTCATCCAGTCCACTCAACCAGCTCTAGGTCATAGTTTGTGACGTCCGTATTTATGCACTTGTTGGCCCTCCGTTAAAAACCTTGGTCAACTGAAGTTGTATATGAGCCCCCTCACCTAAACAGACCCCTATTTTCAGCGCCAGCTGGTGCCCCGCTAAAACTGGGTGGTCATAAGCCTCCTCCTTCACTTTCTGAACAAATTAAGTCTGGGCAGTTGAACCATCTTACTTTTTTCACAAAAATTACCTTCCAATTGGCATGCTCGTCTCAAAGATGGATATCCACATTGTATTAGTCTCTTACAATGGCCGTGTGACACACTTTAACATCGGATAAGCCCCAGACTTATAATTACATAAATACGGTACTTCGCTCTCATTGCCCAACTGCATGGTTGGCGTGGCGTGTTTCTACATTACATATCCTTGACTCTTGGCCCTTGGCGTGTTTCATCTTCCTGATGATCCTTGGCCACCTCCGCGCAGAAGGTTAATTGTATAAGTCAGCCGAGGAGCGAAAACTCTCGATCTTTCTAGCAGAGCCATTTTCACTTACATTATCTAAGTGCCATCGAACGGGAAACATTGAAGTTGCATCCGGCTGAGAACTAACATGGTTTGAAGGCATTTATGTTGAGGCCGTGAAAGCTATAGATGGAATCTTACAGTGGAGTGCTTCCGATGCCTACTCGCTCATCTGGACTTCTTGCTTTTAAGTTCATTCTACCCCATTCTTTGCTTCTAGACATTCCCCCGCCCTTATCAATTCTGTTTCACTCTGCTGCCCGCACATGTCCTGCTATCATAAGTACTATTTAGCCATAAATCAGTCAGACTGGTCTTACGTGCAGCAGCTCAATGAAAGCAATCTTCGATGCTGCCCCGAGTGAGATCAATACGTGTTTTCCAACTGGCTTCTTGGCCAGAATCGAATCGTGTCTAAAGTCAAGGAGGAGAGTTTCCCTTAATTGAGCCAAGAAGGTACAACGAGAAGTGAGCCTCCGATCACGTAGCCGAGCGGAAAAGGCAATTTCTTTCTGTCTTATTATTATTGCTCGAGGCAAGGCCAGAAGGACGAGGAGAGCACTGGATTACAAATTCCAAGCAGATAATGGATACGAAAGCGCCCGACGTGAACGACCTGCGACGAACGAGTTTGCAAAGTTCATTCAGTAGCAACAGTCAGAAGAAGGAGCAGCTACTGCTCCTATTTGCTCGAGGGTTTGGGTGGGTGCAACGAGTGAAATTGATTGCTGTTTCATCCTTGCCATTGCTGGTGGTCATTGGTATCTGCGCTCAAAGTTTATTGAAGGCGACTTATGACATTCAGTCCATTCGAGCTGTCCAAAAGGCGTTTCAGCGGACCAAAACAGCAAACGCAGTCATGACTGCATTGATCGCTGATCGAGGGGACTTATGTGAACATTTGGCTATGAGGTAGGGGGAAAGCTTGCATGGCTTGCGATTAAGGGCCTGCACACAGTGTTCGAGACTCTAAAGTACACTGTTGAGTCATGAGCAAATTGTCAAATGGCTTAACTGGCTTTGCTTTTCGTGGTAGAAGTGTGAATTTGCACAGACTCTTTTTCAGGTCTGATCAAATTCAATTTCCCAGAAGAGCTAACACCGTTCTATCTGAACCGCTTTGTTCCTCTCTACACGCACCGGTATGGTTGAATATTACGGCTGACCTAACCGAATTACATCATGTCGTTCGAAACGAAGATAATCTGACTTGTTTTGAAGTTCAGAGGTGAGGGAGTTTCCTTTGGTTTGAGGAGTTCAGTTGCTGTTTTCAGATTTCTTGCTTATGCCACACCCACAGTTATTCCGGTTGCTTGTGAGGAGGGATCGTTACCTCCTTTGTCACATTATCTACAAAGGTTCTAAGGTCACAATATAGCTATCCAAGGTAAAACAGCTACCTGATTATTTTACGACACAAACCGTCTTACGCCATAGTCAGCGGAATAAGCCAATACTGCTATGATTTTGTCATGCGTCCCATGAGCAATCAGCAGATTTATTTCGCGGACTGAACAGAGTGCTAATGAATAACGTTGAAAAAGCTTCCCCTGTATAATTGTGAAGATCAGAAAAACAGGATAAAAAATATTAGGACTAGAAACCTCACGAATCAGGCAGGGTATTCAAAATGGCAATTGATTAGAAATGGCGAAAAATGTCTGGTTATACTCACAATGCACACACCTTTAGCTAACAAAGGCATCACAGTAACAATGTCATGGAAAACCGAGGTCTGTCCCTGGTCACCCACACTTCTGGGTCTTTGGTCTTCCAGTTTTCCCTCTTCACACTCATCGTCAGGTCACTCCCACTTAGAGAGAGAAACCGTTCACCGCAGCTATGGTTTCTTTTTTAGGTATTATACTGATCATATTTTCCATGCCGCTTCTCAAATTACTCAACCATTCAAGGCGAATCAGGATGGCTATTTCTGGGCAACGATCTTTGCCTATAGTGTTCTGTTAAGTGCAAAAGATCTGATAGGTAGGACATCCCCTGGGGTCATTATTGCATTACTGGAAGGGCGCATGATTGTGGTCATGTTACTACGTATGTATATCACAGCGCAGGAATGCACTCGAGTTCACGGGAGCAGATTATGCACAAAATGAACGACCTGGCCGCGGGTCGAACTCTTGCTGGCACATCAGATATGAGAGGCAGACGCCCACCCACTGGGCGGGTCAGGGCCGGCGCTTTATGACATGTCTTTCACTGCATGTAAGGACTGGCTCTACCATTACAGGTCTGCAAAGAGCTCTCGGCAGTGGTTTTTTTGCTGGTGCTGGATTCCGTCCATCGACATACATCAACTTCACGGGTAAGACTTGACCTGGATGTGCGTACACAATTAACAAACTCATCTAGTGCCATTCCTCTATTTCAGAGATCACAGGCGGAGCCGATGCTTTGCTCCAAAACGTTACCTGGCCACTTTCCCCAACTTCTTTTACACTGTACAAAAATACTACCACTTCCAAAGCAAGTACAATGGCCCACATTGCCAATGAAATGGATGTAATATTTGCTAATGATCGACAGTCCCTTTCTCCAGATGCTCTCCGTGGAAATGCCTGGTTCGATAGCTTGACTGACCATATTGGCATTGTGACTCTTGTCGAAACCGATTTGACGAATTCAATTTTACAACAATTGGACAGAGATGTTGTTCGACGTCGTTTAGAATTCAATGCAATACTGGGACTGGTCATATGCGCCTTGGTGCTCAGCCCGTCATTCGCAATCCTATACGCTGTGCGATGGCGGAGGATGCTGAGTACGATAACTCAATTTACCGAGTATCTCCGACAGCAGCAAGATCTGTTGGACATTGAGAGGAAGAAAGCTGATTTCCTTTTGTGCCAAATGCTACCTAAGCAAGTGGTAGCTGACATAAAACACAACAAGCCAGTCTATCCCGAAGCGTTCCAGGAAGCCACTGTATTATTCAGCGATGTTGAGGGGTTCAAGGAATTCGTGGCTGATTCAAGCCCCTTCGAGGTAGTGCAAGGGAAGTGGGCAGTATAGAGACCAGGATCTGAAGCTAGTAATTTCAGATTGTCATATTTTTGAATGAGCTATACACTCGATGCGATGTCATTCTGGACCAATTTGATGCTTACAAGGTAGAGACTATTGGCGATAGTTATATGGTGGTCAGTGGAGTACCTCGACGGAACGGCCACGATCACAGCGCCATCATGGCAACTCTGGCTTTAACTATGCTTATGAATACGGCTGGTGTGTCGGTGTCCTTCAATCCGGATGTGAAGATGAGGTTGCGGATCGGAATGCACACGGGTAAGATTAAACTCGCACTAGCTATCGCTTCTAAATGGCTTTTTAGTTTAGGACCCCTCGTTGCTGGACTCATCGGAGTCAAGAACCAGCGGTACTGCCTGTTTGGTGATACGGTGAACACTGCTTCAAGAATGATGTCTAATGGATTAGGTATGGTTCGTGTCTTTCTCGCAGCCTTCAGTTCATCTATGATTGCCTTATTTTAGCTCGCAGGATCCACATAACTCAGCAAACTTTGGATCATCTTCAAATTTTTCATCCAGGTCAGTTCAGCACATCTGTTCGAGGACCCCTGGCTATCAAGGGCAAGGGGACATTAATTACGCATTGGGTACTTTCTAAACGGCATTTCCCATTTGCTATTGATTTTGACAAAGTCGATGACTCTGTTGTTAATAGTGGTGGTGGTGGTGGTGGAGTGAAAATCGAATCATTAGAATGAACAATCTGAAATAGATATCAATGTGGCTTATGACTTATGACTTATGACATTACTTTCAATGAAGCAATTACGCTGCACTCAGTCATTGAAAGGTTTGTATTGAGTAGATGTGTCTACTGTTTCTCAATTTCTGTGCTAATTTGAAGAGGCCATAAATGTCTGGTACCAAAGCTCATCATAATGAGGCTCAGTGCCAAAACATTCTGACGCAAGCCATTAGCTCAATACGTAGAAGTCTTACGTCGGTTCAACAAAGAAAGCAAAGCTTTCAGGAGAGTTTTAGGTTTCATTAGCAAATCGCGACGGAGCGGATGTGTTTGAAAGATACTTGCCTGCGGCGTAAATGCCTTAACGAGTAGCAAGATCGCCTGGACATGTTTTCAGTCAACATAATGGACTCTTTCAATGGAGAATGTCAAGAGTGTAATGTAATGTAAACTCACGATGTTCTGTTCATGCACAAAGTTCTGTGAGAGAAAATGATCCCCCAGTAGAAAACCATTCCAAGCACCCAGAGAGAGCTGAGCTTTGGGTGAGGGACTGGCGTGGCACCACGGCAAAGTGGTGCCTTTGTCTGCCCAAAGTACTGGGTAGAGGCCAGTTTTTGACGATGGATTTGCGCCAGATCTTTGTTGGTCTTGGGTACCAGGCACCATGTGACTTGCAGTAGTGAGTATTCCATAAACCTAATGCTCCTCCAAACTGTAACACAGGCTACGGAGCAGGTAATATTTCTCTCGGTGATGGGGTCTCTCAAAGAGGGCAGAAGAGAATGGCGGGACGTAAACCAGGCAGTTCGATGTTTCAATGGCCTTTTACTACTTTGGTCAAAGGTCACTGCTTTGACGATGAGTTTTGATGCGAAGTGCGGAAGCTCCGTTTGCCTGCCAAGAGTCGGTGCTAACTCAGGGAGACATCGTCGATGGGGTGGGACTAGCAAGAAAACAAAACGAGTTGACTTTCGAAGATGGAGGGTTTGATTATTTACTGAAAAGAAGCCAATGCTGGTCAAAGATGCCCTGCATGGTAAGATGGTCCAAGCGGTGATGACGCGTGTGCCGGCCTAAGCTTTGCTACTTGACAGCTACAAGCAAGGCGCAATGCGGGTAAAAAACTTTTAAAAAAGCCAGCCTTTCTTAGGATTTTGATTCAAGTCTCTGATGCAGAGCATTCAGCTATCGATTGGGGCTTTGGCTGGGGACCAACGACTGTTTGCCTCATCAATTATTTTAATCGAATTTCCTTCATATCACGCGTGAAACAGTCAAAAGAAATGGGCCTTTTTGACACAAGTGAAGGCACTAAGGCATTCAAACAAGCATTGCTTGAGAAATTGTATGCGAAACTGTTCACTTTGATAATAGCGCAGCCTCAATTTGCTTGAGTGAATATCCATCAGTGTCTTCTCCTGACTCAATTCTGGCCCTTTTTCATGCAAAGCTCGACATTGAGCACGTGAATATGTCACCATGTACCTGCGCTGTATGTCACCATCGAATGTAGCGAGATGTGTCTCTTATGGACTCGTAGGACCTCAGAAGATGCTAGATGGACGACTGATCAGACGGGCTACGTGATGCTTTATCTCATTACTTCTTACTTTCAGTAAAGCGTACACAGGATTGTAGGAAAGGGTGTGTTGACAATGGCAGTGACCACAGAGAATGGTCAGTAACGAATGTGTAGACCGTATACGCCAAAATATTCAGGTCCACCCACTCCCCCTCCTGCGATCTTCAATTAGCATTCCTGTTGTTTTCTTGTTCCTGTTGTTCGATCCTCTGCTCCAGAGCACGTAGGTCAATCTTTTGTAAATGCGATGGTGTCCTGAGAGCTAATAACGTCTTCGCATTACGGCCTCATTGTTCACCCTCCTGCCCGCGAATGTTTCTCGAACAGCATCACGGTGAGCCAAGCTGGTCAGTCTCCTCAATCCGACGTTGTTAGCAGGTAAGAAGTCGTATCGAATACACTAACATATAATTAATCTGGATTAACGAGCATCCTGCCCCCAGTGCAGAAGTAATATTATCCGGATGGAGGATCGAATCATGAGACTAGGATCGCCCGGTCCGAATATCCACAAGGCGCACGGCGGTGCCAGCAGCCAAAGAGCCAGACGCGCTCTGCCTCTGTTTTCAATTTCTGAACTAAAGAGTCCACAGGAAACGAGAGGGACATTGTGGACTATCGGTGACTGCGCTGGTACACGTCCTGCCAACGACGACAACTTATCGATGGATACACCAGTCAGAAGAGCTGCCTCTATGAGGAGCATACAAAGCACATGGAGCATTAAAAGAGACCAGATCCTTGCTCTGATGGGAAAACGATCATCGTTTGTCGAGATACTCAAACTGTCAGCGCTCACTTTCTTACCTTTGACACTCGTGTTCGGTCTGTGTATCAAAACTTTATTGAATGTCGATCATGAAATCAAACTTGCCAATTCGATTCATGTCAGCGTCGATAGGAGTCAAGCGATCGGTCTCTTGGCATCGGCGATGCTGAAGGAAAGAGGATTACGGTGCCAATTTTTGTCTGTCGATGATGAGTAAGCCATTGCTGACTGATATGAACTGTTTTTCTCCCCTCTCGCATGTATAGAAACCCTGCATTTGACTATATTCTTGCATGAATCTTTCCAAACATGGAAAGCTCTTTCTGTAGATGCTCTCATATTCCTACAAAAGAAAATGGATCTATTGTTGGTTTGGTTGTCTAAAGTTCAGGAGCTTCGGAAAAGGCGGCTTTTGTCCACCTTCTCTTCTGCTAATCCTGAGACCTTCTCTGCTCATCGAGCACTCTTTCAAGACCCCCATGAGCATCTAGTGTAGTCTGATGTACCCCACGGTCGTTTCCTTTTTCCTCTTTGACATCCCCTTTCTTTATCATTACGCACTTGGGTAACTAAGGTTCAAGTTTCTTTGGACTACACAACAGAGCCGTCGTTAGCTGGCACCTGTACCGGCTGACACTAAGATATACTCGCCCTCTAGCACTTGCACTCACCGTATCAACCTGACATATTTCGCTTACAAAATAGCATTCTAGTCAATCACATGCGTTTGCCAATCCAAGCTATGTCTGTATGTGCTTGCCCCTTCAGGTACACATCAGCCACCTTGCTATACGAACTGATGAAAGCCGAAAACAAAACTAACGAATTATTGAATCAATTTGAACCAATCTTGCCCCAAACATTTTCAAACTTTTCATACGAACTTGATCACTTTCGTTCGATCAGCCGAGAAAAGGAACTGAATTTCACGTGTGTAAACGTAACAGCGTAAGTCGCACTGACAGACTGCTAGCACGCAGCGAGAAATATGTTCTTTTTCAGCTGGTATACTTACTACACAAAAAAATTAGAAGCAGAATGCAGCCGCCCTTTCTCAGCTGGTGCTGCCAACTCGTTTTGGTCAGCCTATTTCGCTTACAGCGCTTTATTAGTTGCCCAGGACATGATCGGTAAGGTCAGATCTTTATTGACGTGTTTTTGACTAACCCTAGGGTTCTAGGTCTACAACGCGCCCTCGGATCGAATTACTTCGGTGATGGAAGCCTATCCGCTCGAAATTACGTCTATTTTGCGAGTGAGCCTCCTTCTGTTACAAGTCAACCAGCCGGAATCAGGTCGCTTCTTCTTTCAGAGAACGTGGGCGGTGCTGATGCCATCCTGCACGAAGTCACGTCCATACTGTACCCTGACGCAGCCACGATCTATGCTAACCTGACTGAATCGAAAAGCGAGCTGATGACCGAATTAGGCAACGATATAAACACCGTTTTCACCTATGGTTTAGAACGCAGTAAGCTCACCTTGGTCAGGAATCCCGACAGGTATTTCAATGAGGTGACGGATTACATGAAACTGGTGACCACGGTGGAAGGTTTCATCAGAGCTCGAATGCTTGATGATGCTTCCGCTGAAAAGCAAGCGAGAATGCTGGAATTCCAAATCATTCTTGCTCTGGTCGTGTTAGTATTGATCGTCAGTCCCGCATTTACCACCTGGTATGCCTATCAGTCGAGAAAGATGATGAGCAGAATAGCAGATTTCACTGATCAATTGAAAGAGCAGAGGTCACAGCTGGCTCTCGAAAGGAAGAAAGCGGAATTATTGCTTTGTCAAATGCTGCCCAAGTCAATCGTTTTGGATATGGCCCGAAACAAACCGATAGCACCAGAGGCCTTCGATGAGGCTACCGTTTTCTTTAGTCGAGTTGACGAGTTCGCTTCATTTGCGATGCGAACCGATCCGTTCCAGGTGAGTTGAATTCTTGACACAGGAACCTATCTGAGATGAAATGACCAGTGGAATAATATGGAAATGTGGGCCTATTTGCGCCCCTGGTGTACCTACCAGGGGCTCCTTGATGCTGGTTTTCCTCTTTTCCATCATTCAATTTTAAAATAACCGCTTCTGTTGTATTTATTAAAGAACAGTCTGTCTCTCTTCTTGCAGGTGGTGGACGTCCTAAATTATCTATACAGAAGATGCGACGATATTCTCGACCAGTACGACGCGTACAAGGTCGAGACAATCGGCGATAGTTACTTAATCGTCAGTGGGGTCCCGAAAAGAAATGGGCGAAAGCATAGCGCCGAAATCTCTACCATCGCCTTGCACTTTCTCATGATGATGGACAGCTTTCGGGTGCCGACGTTGCCCGATGAGAATATCAAGATCACTGTGGGCATTCATACAGGTATGGCCTATGTGGGTGGCTGATCAAGGCTTTACGCTGGTTTCTTCCAGGGCAAGTGGTAGCTGGTGTCATGGGAATCAAGCAACAACGGTATTGTCTATTCGGTGACACAGTGAACATAGCGTCGCGTATGATGACCAGTGGAAAGGGTAAGATGCTTCAAGTGTTATATTGAGTCTTGTCGACAAATTTTTTATTCCAGCATCTCGAATTCATATCAGTTCCGAAACTAACTATCATTTACAAAAATACCATGCTGGTGAATTTGCCACAAAACTACGAGGAGAAGTGCAAGTGAAGGGCAGAGGGCACATGACCACGTATTGGTTGTCGGAGCGCAGAGGTTTCCCATTCATTGTCCCATCTGATAGCCCAAGCAATAGGCTGCTTTGACACTCATGACAATCGCAGAGACTCTATGGTGTCAGCTTGTTTGCTAGATCCTGAGAATTTGGAATTCTAATTGCTGTTTAAAGTACACTTGACTTGTCGTCTCCTTTTTCTATTGCACTTTGTACATTGTTACCACCGTGTTGTCCTTTTTGTGTATTCATAAACATATAACGGGAGAAATCCGAACGGTTTTTGTTTGGGGTATTTGAGACTTGCTAACAATATCAGACTGATTGCGTGAAACCTCTTTTAATCCTGTGAAAAATATACATCGCTTTTATTTTGTGTCAATTGTTTCGAGGGCCCAAATTGGATTTAAAGTGCACGTGTTTCTTTCTCAGAGCGTAGAAGGTCCACGCTGATTGCCAAGGACCTTACGGGCGGCGGCTAAAAAGGACACCGAAGCATCAGCTGTCGATCCCAGATGATCTTCTGATACATGGCGCTTGGTGAAAAGAGGATCATCCCAAAAGACGAATTTCACCATTTTTATCCTGTGGCTGTACGAAAAATCCTCTTGAGTGGACGTCTGGATTCCTTTATGGCGCCCATAATAGCATCTCTAGCCTGCCAATAAGATTTTGAACCTCTTTGAATGCCTTTGTGACAGGGTTATGCCCTGCACGTATCTAGATGGATAAGACAAGGTATCAAGATTTTGACGCGAAACAGTGCACTGGTTCAGGGAATCAGTCTGCCTTTCCTAATATGGTAAGTCAGGGCCGGACTCAAGACCCAGAGCGAGACAGAGCGAATGGGGTCTGCATGCATCGTTTGAGATCTTCTAGGATCATCTGAGACGCTGAGTTCGGAGAAAAGAGGATCGTTTTCGGATCTCGAGTTTCTGGTAAACTGCTTTGTGAGCACTTCGGTCCCAAGTCCGTCACAGCCCAGTGCCGACACGTGGGCGGTCCCCGAATCCAGAACCTGCACGGCCTTAGGTTGCGGCTGGCATAAACTCAACACAAGTTGACGTGGACTGCGTGGGCTTGCTTCTGTGGTTCAGGCCCCTCTTTGGCAAGCCCTATATAGTTTGCTTTGGGCCGAGCAGGATTTTATCAGGATACTGCAGGTACATGCTGTTCCAAGGGAATAAGATTTGAGGGCTTTATTATCCCATGGAAATATATGACCGCAGGGGACAGTCTCGAGGAAATAAGATAGTCGTGGCGCTAATGTTGAGCAAGGTTACTGTGGGACACAACCAAAGTGTAAAGTCGAACTCAAAGCGATGACGCAGTAACCTGAACATGTGTGAGCGCACAGTCCATAGTTCGCGGCCGAGTTGAACGGCGGTGTGTTCGAATCGGCGGTCGAGGGTTGCGTGTGGACGTAATCGATCTGATCGGTAGCATCGAGGATGTCGCAAAAGCAAAGTCCAGTCAAGCGCGCCAACCTGCAGAAGCCAGCGGCGTTCAGCAAACAGCCAAGTCAGCCTCGGAAGTCGATGATCCCGATCAAGGTGGAAGTGGTTAAAGTGGACCGTCCCGAGAGCAACAAGCAGGCGCCGACCATGTCAGCCGCCGAGTACGACAACTGGGAAGGAAGAACCATGCCGCCTATGCCGCCAACCCGACCCCCGAAAAAGGACGGACAGTGAGAAGCCAAAGCGATCAGGCGGCCAGTGATTTCAATGTGAACCGAGGTGATGTTATCCTGTTCGTTTTTGTGATCACGAGTGCGTGCCTTTCTTGTTTCTGTCTGAGGCGTGTGCTGTTGATGAGTGTAGACCAGCTGGCTGCACAAAGGGCGTTCGAAGAAAGAGTAAAGAGCGGATGGCCTGACCGGCGCAGATTAAATTCTGCCACTTGATTTTTTTGTGGAATGAGAATAGATCTTCAGCAGGCGTGAGATAAAGTAACTTAGGCTGTGACCTTCGACGCATGTCACGAGGCTTGAAACCATTATCAAAGGCGTACGGTATCCGCAGATTTCCCTAATGCTGGCCGACAAACTGATTTTGATTCCACGCAAACATGCAACCAATCTTATCCAGTCTCTTGATGATACCGTTCAGCATCCATCAGTCATACATGAGCAGTCTCCCTTTCGCCGGCCCCCTTATATCAACATGCACCATGGCAACAAGATCGCGGAGACGTACCATGTTGTACCGCAGTGTTATGTAATCCAGTCCTTGGCCACGTGTTTACCACATTCAATTATGCTACCAATATTTAGGGGCAAAAAGGCCCAAGCGTCTGAAAGCGAAAAATCGGAAAGTCGCAGCTTTCTTAGACGAAGGTCTGAGAAACTGAAAAACGAGAAGGCGGTGGCTGATGACAAGGACATTGCTCCATCGACCAATGGCAAGCCGGACGGAGCTGTAAACGAAGAATCTTCGCAAAGCGGACAGCGCCAGTTCAGATTCAATGACCGATTACTAACTGAAAATGAAAACGGAGCAGCTGATCATGGACATGGAACGCCAGGAACTGAGCAGGGCCATACGCCGGGCGATATAACCGATCATGACAAGGCCCATCACGAAGTGATTTTACACGAACGTGTTCTGGCTGTTATCGTGCACAGAACTGATCGAATCAAAAGCAAGACGTACATAATCCATCCCATGATCAAGGTGCACGTAGTCAATGCCAATACGGGCGAATATGCCAAAAAGTCACTGAGGCACAGGACAGTGGCCTACGTGAACGAGAATACTGCTCGGGCGAACGCAGTTGATTATATTTTACCTCTTATGACGAAACCGTCCGAATTCCGAGTGCACGATTGGGTGTCGCCCACTTGGGAAGAATTGCTCTTGTTTAACGACGAGTTTGACCATTTTGCGGATTCTACGAACAACATCATGTTGATGTTCGAGGTGAGCACTCGACTATGATCTTTGAATATGCCAGTTTGGGAGCCTCTTCTAGATGATGGACTTCAAAAGCATGAGCGTTGCCAAACGCGACAATATGGTGATCCAAACTCCAATCCAAACTACGGACCTTGCTGGACAAGACGATCGATCAGGCGGCTGGCATCGTATCGCGTGGGCGTTCCTAAAGGTATGGGTTTTTCTGAAGAGGATAGAGAAGTACCTTTTCATTTTCAGCTGGTCAGTTCTAATGGAGCTTTGAACACGGGTAACAACCTTCGCCTACAATTGTACAAAGCACCCGCATTGACAAAACTCCGGGATGAGAGACAACCAGAAGTAAGAGATTGGTTGAAATGCCATTACGAGAGTGCATATTGACCTTGCAGGTCTACCACTGGTGGAAATACATGCCCAGAGTAAAATACGCTGGTACTCTTTTCGTAACAGTCAAACCAGTGGATTGTCCGAGGAATGTGCCTCCCTCCAGTCGATCCATGTATGCAGTCCAAAAAGAATCCATCACAGGAATGCCGAGCCAGCACCCATCCTCGGCTTCCTTGCACGAGGACGGACTGCAAGCTAGTCAAACAGACGACGAGGAAAAGCAGAACGAAGAGCCGCAATACGCCTGGTCTCGATTGCAAGGACAACCTTGCAAAGTGCCCAATAAGATAATGGGCACTCTGCCCTGTGGGCGCGGTGGCTGTTTTAGGGTCAAATTTTCGGCCAATGGGAAGTAAGGTGTCAAGCCAGCCCGCACGTAGTGAATGGTCATGGATGGGCTTTCTGCACATTCTAGGTATTTAGCAGGCGCGGGCGCTGAAGTGCGAACAAACAAATTCCCAATTTACCTCTACGGTGTAAGTATACAGGACAAGCCGGATAAGCCAATAGATCAGTGAAGCGTAGCTGAGCTTCCTTTTTGTGTTTTCTAGTTTCCTGGAGGAAAATACATGGGAGTATTACATGGACACCTTCAATTAGTCTACGAACTGTTTTGGAACTCGGCCGACTTACTGCTCTCCGCATCGGCAGATTACACTGTCAGGTGAAGCCGGGTTCACGCGGGTCACTTTTCTTGTGTACCACGACTCTGGTTATAGATTATGGAACGTGACGCACATGCAATCTTTGGCCATACTTACTCACACAACTTTCGTCTACTGCGCCAGATTTCATCCAGCAGATGACAGCCTGATCTTCACTGGCGCCTTCGATAAACGAATCAGGTTGTGGTCACTAAATCCTGATCATAAAAAGCCAATGGTAAGAATCGGCAACAGTTTTGTAGCCGGCAACGCTTCATACAGCTCGCTGCGTTACAGATCATCCAAGAATTCGAGCCACATTCCAATTATGTCAACTGTTTCTGTTTCACAGCTGATAACCGCTTCTTGTATTCCGGTGATGGCGCCGGCACTATCCGAATATGGGCATGTGAGGATGAGAGTGGTGAAAGTTGGATGTTTTTGAAGGAAATCAAAGAAGATAGGCTCGTGGTGGGTGTTGGGCTAGACCAGATTAGGTCGCTCTGATTGAATTCTATTCCGTTTCTAGGGCAAACCTATAAATGCATTGGAAGTGCATCCGGATCAGAAACGCCTATTTATCCAAAGTCGAGATGGCTGTGTGCGGTCATTGGAGTTGAGATCGTAAGACGGCCATCTTTGGAGTAGAGGATCGTTGCAACATCTTTTCTGTTCAGACTCGCCCTACGGGCTCACTATAGAGGCCTACGCAATGCTGACACTCACGTTCGAGGAGATCTGGCACCATGTGGTACACTTTATTTTGCGGGAGACGGAGATGGCAGAGCCATCGTGTGGCATGTACAGTCAGGTGAGCTGATACGAACGCGCCTAATTGACCTAATCAATTCTATTATGATAAATAGGCCTGAAATACGCCGAGTATGATCAGTTGTCATTAGCGCAGTCTCCTGTCACGTGCGTGTCGTACCACCCGTTCGACCACTGGGTAGCTTTCGCTGTATACGGACCGAGGCAGCCCATACTTGTGTACAAGCATGACTCGTCAGGTAGTAGCCAACACGGTCATATAACTAAACGGAGCTCATTCGGTAATGTCTGGTTACAGTGCCAGAACTCCACAAAGAAGAGCCACAAGAAAAACCAGTTGAGAAAAAAGAAGGGCCTACTTTCGATCCCGACTATTCGCTAGCTAAACTGTTGGAGGAACATCGACTCCTGACAAAAATCGAGTTACCCCAAGGCAAGTGGTCGAATGCCGCACGAAAACCGGTCATGGCCACTAGGTCTCCAAATATGAATAACATTCGAGATCTCGCGGAAACATCGAAAAAGAATGCTCAAGTTTCTGATTTTGCTTCGTCGTCGTCTAAAGTAAGCAGTGTTGTTGGAAATATCAACATCAAGAACAAACTTTTTGTAGCGAGTCACATTCGATGAAGCCGCTGTTCAAAATTCCAATACTCCGCAAGCGCGCCGAGCTCTTTTCGCCCGGCGAGATTCGTCCATGCAATCCACGTTGCAGGAGATTCCGCTCGAGGAGGCCATGAATCAAAGGGTTTCGTTTGGCTCCGGTGACGAAACTCCAATTCAGGACAGCAATGCCTCGAATGCTGACCATGAGCAATCCCAGGCAGGAGGGGTTAGGAAGGCACCGTCCTTTTCTCATTCCCCACGGACTGAAGATACCTTGGAGACCTCGCTTACTTCAAAACCTGCAGTTCAACAGCAACCAATCGAGTCAGTAGTGGTTTCGGCTAAAGCAGTGATTGGACAAGTTCGAGCCAGGTACAGCTATAAAGCCCAAAACGATGACGAGATCTCGTTTCAAAAAGGAGATATTATAAAGGTGGTCAAAAAGGACGAGCTCTGGTGGGTGGGGTATGTAGAGCCCGAGACTATCGGATACTTTCCTGCTAATTACGTAATAGAAATAGAGCAAAGCGGATGATGTGTGCCATTGGTTTCAGCAGATGAAAAACAGCTGCAGCTTACACGGTGTTTAGCAAGTGTGTGAAAGAGCGTTAGGGCTCAAATGTTTGAAGACCATAGAGAGATGTTTTATAGTTGCACCCCTAGCTCAGTGAATGTGTCTTATAAGGAAATAGTGATGTGGTGAAAGTGACTGGTTCACTGATCTTTTGCTTGGTTGCGTGGCGGATTTTCTTGTTGGTAACACCTTCACCAGCCACCAAAGTGCGTTGAGCTTGCATGTGCGCGTGGAGTATATTCGATGAAGCTGTTCTAGTACTAGTTTGCCTTTCATTGCTTTTGGAGCCTGGGAAACTATCTATTATACAAACAACGATGATGCGCAGTCTCAAAATGATCAAATAATGAGTGTTCAAAATCACAGTAACGTATAGCAGGTATATTCTTAGGGGACGATTAATCATAGGATCTCCTCCATTCATTAGACTGATCATTAGTCGGAGTACCTCAATTCAGAAGGTACGTATTTTTCGTGATTTTGAAGTGGCAGAATAAATTTGATGGCGTCATCGGTCAGGATTTCTATTATCGGTCTTCCAGCCAGCAAGGATTGCTTAAAGAGCACTATAGATATAGAAAACTTGCAGATAATCCAAGCTGTATTACCTTCTGGAAGCGATGTAATTTTGGTCTTAATTTTTTTCTCGCCATCCACAAAGACAATGCAGTTTTGTAAGGGTGTTCGGCAACCATGCCCTTTTCTACTTGGGGTATGATCAGAGACTGACATCGATATCGCTGCAGACGATCCAAGATAAATTCGTCTATTAGACTTTCCCCTTTCACACTCGATACGATTCCGATAATCCACCGTAAATTAGATGTTCTGACAATCTACGTCATAAGCTAGCACGTTAGCCCACCTCTTTCCATTATCTTCCTTTTTACCTCGGGGTCATCATAAAATAATCCAATACGAGTTAATTTCGGGGCGAGCTCTTTCATTTCATCGTAATAAGCTGAGCAGCTGGCGTGGGACCCTCGGCCTATTTTATACAATATCTCCAAGTCCCCGTCTAATGGGTTTTCTTTCACTGATACTTCTACTTGGTGCAGGAATCCGGAATAAAGAAAATAAATTACAAATAAGATCAGGATGATTACAAAAATCAAAAGCCAGCACATGTTTTGTAGGCAGATGCCTACTCAGGGCTGCTGCTGAAAGAGGTAAGCACATTGGATGATATGATAAAAGCCTGGACGTGGCCATGCTTACTTGGTTACTTATCTGCTCCTCTGCAAGTTCGTCAAAGATCTCTTCTTGTGTGTTTGAGCGCCTGAAAAGTTTTTATGAATGCAAATAGAAGATTAGGAGCGAGTCGGGTGACGGCAACTTGCTTTTGTCCCCATGCGTGCGTCATCATGCGTTGTGTGCATTCACTCGCAGTTCTATATTGTACACCTTAACGAAAAGCAAAAATAACTTGAACGGAAAGCAATTATTGATAACGAATAAATACATCTGTTGAGTAATTTTGGTTGATTAGAGAGCTTTGACGGTCGGAAGTGTAGGGGCCCGCCCATCTGACAACTTAGGTTCGCACTTGCGGCTGTATCTAATGATTTCTTGAGAGCAAATAGGAGAATACAAGACTCGTAATGATGGTAATGAGGGACCTGAATCATTAAGTTGGCGGATAGCGAACCTGCCTATCGTCATTCATTTCCCATGATGTACCCGTTGACCATTTCGTTGTCCATAGCTGGTACGAGGGGCCGAATGCACTTCGAACGAGGGTTGCTAGGCATCGTAGTCGTTGACTGGTACAGAAGACCTTTACCAATCGGTTGCCATGGGAGTCAGATATACGAGCCTTCTCCGTCTCACGTTCGCCTGTCAGCACTTGAACGGGTAAAAGCGCAATGACCGCCTTGCTCTACACGGTTCTTGCTATTGTGTTAGCCTTTTCCGAGAATATTGCTTAGATGGCGACGAATCTAAAATTTTAATTATTCAGCCGGCTCGTTCCTCGTTGAGACCCTCGCTCGAGCTGTCGTCTTTGCGAAGGTCACTTTAAAACGATCACATTGCTTGGGCAAACTCGCTTAGAATATTTTCTTTTACGGACAACTCTCCTAGCTTCGGAGACAAGTTCTCTCAAGGGATTCTTCATTCAAGTGATTGCGACTACCAAAATTGGTTTCCACTCGATCTACACTCGGAAGTGTAGATCGAGAAAACATAACATTCTCGCCGTGAAAGACAGTTTCTTGCAACTTTGACTTTGGAAACCCTATCACGCAAATCACTAGTCATGGCTGACCAACCGGGCGGAGTCGAAGATACTGAGCAAAAAGACAATTCGCCTCCGATCGAGCGACAACCCCAAGCTCAGGGAACGGGTCAAGAATCGGCGAAACCGACCTCTACGCCACCCGAATTGCAGAAACCGTTGCCGGATAGTATGAAACAATTTCGACAGCCTGTACCCGATGGCAAGACAGCCATCAAGACACCACGCGGCTTGGAGCCGTTACTGACTGCTCGCCAATTAGCGGTCAAACACGACTCGGAGATGGTGGACGCCCGGTGCAAGTGCTACAAAAATTGCCATTACGAAATCTATAACGAACGGCATCAACTCATCTACTACGCCGCCGAGGACATCAACGTCTTCTCGCTGTGCTGCATGACCAAGTATCGACCATATCGAATGCGCATCTACGATCAGTTGCAGTACAACTGCGTCCTATTTCGAGGCACCATTAGCTTCGTATTTCAACAGAGCACAGTGGAATTGCCCGTCAGCAACTTAATGGGCACTATCAAGAAAGTAAGCGGACCTCAGTCGGGCAAGCCTTACTTCGATATTGTGGACGCTAAGGGAGAAATTGCCTTCAAAATTATTCCCGTCGCAGGCGACGAGGTGGGCAAATTCGATATTTTCGGGTCTGATCAACAAACAAAAGTCGGAGAAATCTCAAATCAATGGTCGGGCTTCTTTCGCGAGGCGTTTGCTAATAATCAAGACTCCTTCGGCATTACGCTGCCGGTCGACATGGATGTCAGTTGGAAAGCCGTACTTTTAGGTTCGTTGTTCTTTATCGATTACATGCTTTACGAGAGCAAATAAGCTCCTTCGAGCTTAAGATCCTAATCACTACACAACTAATGCTTTGGTTTTGAAAAATCTTGTCAACGCTTCGTTTTTCTAATTCTTTGTCCGATTACTCTGCACGGAGCAGGAGGAAAAGAAAAGACAGGAATGCAAAGATATGAGCGGATATCCGAACGAAGATATTACATTTCGTGTTCTCAGAACACTCTCGTGACAAGATGAGATGAACTAGATCAGCGTGCCATTGATCAGTGCATGTCATTGTGTTTCTCTCTAACTCGATTCTGTCCTACAATAAACCCTCTGAGATACCTCCGGTAATAAGCGCTGTTCCTGTAGCGTCGTCCGATATACTCGTACTCAGTATTGCCCTTGTAATACTGCTAGGCAGAATGCTAGAGCTAACCGGATGGCCTCCTAAAGCTTGCTTCAAAGAGTGTCCACTAATCGCGAATAAAAACGTTTGTAGTACCTTACCTACACCTGCCGTTTTCTACAGGTGCCGCGCTTATCAATGACGCTGGCACGGTGGCTTGAAGCAGGGTCACAAATTGCTTTGCGCTAACCAAAAGAAAAACCGGGTGACAGCTCGTTATGCTGCTGAGGCTTTAGGATTTATCGACAAAAGAGCACGCTTACGCGAGACGTGGGCGACAAGTGAGTGTACGTAAGTGCCAGAAGTGTGGTGGTATGAACTTCGCCATGGGGCAGTTTGTGGATCGTATCACCTGGTCACACCGTCGTGATCACCAGCATCTGTTATGTGCGCTGGCACGCAGTATACGTAGGCTCATTTTGAGCACCATTTTATCGATTAGGCTCGCCGTTGCTGGTTTGGCACTTGTACATTGCCACGCATATGTTGACAGCCGTCACTGCATCGTGACGTGCATATGTACATATCCGTATATGTGTGCCCAGGTAGCTGTATAGAGCCGGTTTCGCGTTTCCCTTCAACGTGGTACCTCCGCACGTAGGCGAACGTTCTTCGCATCCCAACAAACTTTGCAAGCATCTGGTGAAGTTTTAAAACGAAAGGCTGGCTTCGAACGCATATTTCCGTCTTGTCAACATGGAGGGAGACTCGAGCCCAGAAATTTCACCCTTGTCTCATGAAACAAGCGCGCTGATTTCGACTTTTATACGTCGTATTTTTTGTCCCGTGGTCTTGTTCAGCCAAATATGGGGCATAATTGCGATTGCTTTATCCATCTTGTGGATGCAATCGTACGGCGGGTTTGGATGGTCGGATGGAACGGTTTTTAATTTTCATCCAGTTATGCTGACTGTGGGGATGGTCTATTTAAACGGCCAAGGTGTGACCAACAGTTTTTGCTGCTTCTCTCCACCAGTGTCAAATTGGGTTTCTTTATAGCAATCCTTGTCTATCGATTATTTCGTTACAAATCGAAACGTATTCTGAAAATATGCCATGCTGTTCTCCATGCTACCATATTTGGAATGACGTGCTTTGGTCTGATAGCAGTGTTTAGATTCCACGACAAGAAGTCGATTCCTAATTTATACTCGTTGCACAGCTGGGTCGGACTAGGTTTGACCATATGCTTTGGACTACAAGTGAGTGAAAAGTTGATTATGCAATGGCTAATGAGATCGAGGAACGATCAGTTTCCTGTCCATTATGGTCGCACCAGATAGCATCACAAAACAACCTATCCACATGTGGTATGCAGAGACCACTTTCACAATCATCTACGGCATGTCCCAAATCTAGGAGGGCTATGTTAGCATGATGTGGACAGGACATGGGATGTCCAAAAATTTGGAACGTGCCTCAACTAATTGTGAAACTGGCACTTATCCATTTCGAAAATGGTGCAGATCAGAACTGATTTAAGGTCTTTGCTACCAAGACCTACTGTACTTTTATTTTTTCAGTTCCTACTGGGCACCGTCGTCTATCTATTCCCATACGCCTCACTCAGAATTCGAATGCTTTATATGCCTATTCATCGATCATTCGGTCTCCTTATGTTCGGCCTCGCTGGGGCGACGGCGGTGATGGGCATTACCGAAAAGGCCATATTTAGCTCCCAGGAGTACGTTGTAGAACTGCTCTGGCTATGTTACCAAACTCATCATACTCGTGTTTTTCAGCTGCTGGAGCCACAGAACATGCAACCTTGCTGATATCATCAACTGGATGGGACTGAGTATTGCCTTGTACACTCTTTCTGTTCTGTATCTTGTGGTCACACCAGACTACAAACGAGTGCCTTTAGCGACCGATTAGATTTGCGTGATGCGATCGTTGTATTTAAGAATAAAGAGGGTGTAGCTACGGTACTGCACATATGTATAGAAGGGACAAAGCCAGTGCGAGCATCTTACAGTAATATCCGTGCAGTACAATCCACTCTACGTAACAAGCTATCGTGCTCATGTCGATATCTTACCATTGCAGAAGTTAAATCTTTTCTTAGAGCAGACACGCCCTGCGTGAATTATCTACCGAGGTTCAGTCCCATACCACCGTGATGTTCGAAAGGTCCAGCCTTCAGGCCGCGGTTTGCACCGAAACCGCCTGGACCAGCGCCGACGCCGCGGCTAGATTCGAAGATCCCGGGAACACCAAATTTATTGTTAAATCCGCCTCCTTGTGGATTCCCACCAAAGTTTGTATTACTTCCAAAATGGTGCTGGTTGGTGCCCCATGTCTGACCGCTTCCAAATTTGAAACGCTTTTCACGTAGTTTCTCGACGAAGGCACCGTCTGAAACGAGAGAATAAGCTGCACACACATGAATTTTTGTATTTTGTATGCGGGGACTGGATCACTTATTATTGCGACGATTGTCCTATGCATATCGTGCGGTCTGATCTCGTTTCTTTCAGTTTTCTGATAGAACCATTATTTATGACGGTTGGACTAGTCTGACTGACTTGAGTGATTCGTGCAGATAGATCCTTTATAGCTGTTCAAGTCCCCAGTTGATTGCCCGCGAAGACTGATTACCATTGGGCTGATTGCATATTCCATAACCCTTCTCGAGATATAAATCGTTTTTAATTAATTCAATGAATGGGCAACGGGGGAGGGGCGGTGGGGTCCAGCTAACACTGAGCTTCTTGGCACCTGACGCTGCTGGACATTGGCACCCAATACCCGTCACTTACCTCTCATCTCAAGGCAGTTGACAGATGCGAAAAACAATATGCAGACTGCAATAATATTGAAACCTGACATGTTTGTTCACAGTACCGAGCTCGAACCGCAGTCAGTACTCTCCAAGACTAATCCTTACCGACCACTGTACTTGTCGACAGTTACGCCTACACTGCAGACTCTTCGTAAATGTTGTCTTTAAAAGAAGTTTTCCCAGCAGGAAACATCCCTACGGCCACAAAACATGATAAATTGACCTAACAGTCACCCGCACTCCGAATTTCTGGCGCCCAATGCATGTAGATTGTATATATTTAGGTAAGAGGTGGGCGGATGGGCGTTTGAGAAAAGTGTCCTGAGTTCGGACATTGTTCGGCCAAGATGAATGTGAGGCTTTTATTTTCTTCATAAAAACCAGTCCCAATGCCATAAATACAATAATCTAGATAGTCCACATGTCAGAGAAGATTTAAACTTTGTGTGCCCCGAGGTCCAGCCGAGTGCGTCACGCGCGCCAAGGCCTATTTTTGGCATGCACTGATTAAAAAGAATTTGGTGGATTCCTTACCGTTTTTGGAAAAACCGTAAATAAGTTTGTTTATCAAAATCTAAATTTACCCCGACGTCTCTATCGTGATGCCGTGCAATTCCATGCGTGATATGTGCGTGTCGTCAAAGGATTCCGACGGAGTCATAGTTTGGAGGAGTGTCGCTTTAGCGGTTACAGTAGGAGTTTATCTGCGAAGTATCCGTTGGTCGTCACGAATACTGGAAATGAACAGTCAACAATACTCTTGTGCTACTGTAGCATTTTACGGGTCCTGGTTCCTTGGGCAATCCTCTACTCTTTCTCTTGGTATGCTCATATGTTTACGTATTAGTTGCCTCATACTGTATTTTAAAGTATCAGCGTAGTTCCAATGTGACTTCATGAATTCGAAGTGCACTGGGGGATTGCTGCCGCAGCTTATACGCACGGTATCAAACACCCTATGGAGTCGTTTCGAACAGTACAGTTGGAATATACTGTACATGCGTCGGGCAAAAAAGCACAAAAAGAACAGGGTGCAAGGGAGCTTGGCTAGCTTTGGACGGAGATACCATTGTAGTGATAATGAGGAACCGGCTAGCCATAAACCCCATTATCACTACGCCATGTCTCTCCCTTTTGGAGAGCTGACGAGGTGAAACCGACATGTAATGCTGCCAAACGAGTCTCGGTAATCGTAGATCATGTGCATCAAATTACACAGTCGAACCCACGTTTCTCCAGGACTAAAACATTCAGTATCTTATCTCTCCGCAGCAACGATAGAGTCTTACCAGCGGGGTCTAATAAGATTCCTGAGCAATCTGAGTTATGATAAGCTGCGTTGCACCAACGACTCACTCAGCATCAACAAAACTCGGCATGTACGTAGGTGGCGGCAGATGGTGGATCACTCGAGCCTGTTTGAATCACGATCGATCGCTGTTTGGGGTATGTTTCCAGACTTGGACTTGGACGAGTCAGTGTCTTAACAAGAAGGCAGCTGACAACTTAACCCATGGCTGCGTACCAAGAGATCAACTGCTAAACAGGGTGAGTTTAAGAAATTTTATGAGCCAAACGTTGGCTCGGTAGCCAATTTAACATTGGCCAAGCATATGCATCAGGCGCACAGTACTGTCTTTTTTAATTATCTTTGACTGCGGTGCGGAAGGTTTGAGGTCGACTCTGCTGTAAGCATGATCTTGAGGCTGTGCAGCTCGTAATAAGTCTGGGTCTGGATTAATGGATGGAGGGACTGATGGAGCTTTTGTACCACGCCAAAAACCCAGGGCAGCCAATCAAGTCTTCAGACTAATCAGTCTACGGCTAAAACATCACCCTGACGGGTGACACTCCAAGCTTCCCGCTCCGTGCAAAGGATCGAGCCTCTCTACAAACTTTTCATGACTCATTCTGAACTATTCTTTTTAGCGCACATGAGGGAACCTCTCCACACTGCCGCTGTTATGCATGTCTTGGGAATACGAGCCAAAAGTTGATGGTTATGTTGTTGGTGCA